>RPOG01002420.1:0-94241 GCA_008086565.1 Thalassoma bifasciatum
TGTATCAGGTGAAGATACGAGACAAAAATCATCTCAAGGAATGTTTCACCAACGATATGACAAGCACAACTTCAACTGTGCTAATGAAAGTTCATCGACAGAGGAAAACTCTAATGAATATGCACATTATATAAATCAAAAAATGGTTGTCTAACACAAAATGTTTATTTTTCCTTTGTATGGAAACTTATGACCCCCCTGTATAAGTCTGACATATGAATAATTATTCTGTGTATATACAGTTAGTATATCTACAGTATAAACAGTGATGTGTGATTCTTTTGTACTGACAAATGAAACAGTCAAAAAAATTAAAGCCACAAGCTGTGATATTGTGCCCTTGCATCCATGTGCCAACCAGGGAAATTGGTAGATGTCACTGAGCAATTGCCAGATGTCATTTAACCATTGGTAAATGTCAATAAGTGATTTGCAGGGGACAGTGAGTTTGAGGTAGGTGCCACTAAGTGGATGGCAGGTTTCACTTATTAGTAGGCAGGTGTTGCTGAGCATTTGGCAGATGTCACTAAACAATTGGTAAAAGGCATTTAGGGATTGACATGTGTCAGTGAGTTTTGGTAGGTGCCACTAAGCAGTTGGCAGGTTTCACTTATTGGAAGGCAGGTGTCACTGAACCTTGGTAAATGCAAATGGGTGATTGGCAGGTGTCACTAAGCAGTTGGTAGGTGTCACTGAACAAACGGCAGGTGTGACTATGCAAAAAGCAGGTGTCACTGAAAAAGTGGCAGGTGTGGCTTTGTAACAAGTACGTGTCACTGAGCGATTGCCAGATGCCACTGAACCATTGGTAAATAGTAACAAGCCATTGGCAGAAGTAACTGGTTATTAGCACAGGTGTCACTGAACAATTGGTCAGTGCCACTAAATGATTGGTAAGTGTCACTGAGCATACTGGCACACCCTAAGTTGCTTTTGGCCCTGATGTAAGACTGAACCCCTGTGGTGTTCCCCAGATGAGAGCTGCCAGGATCGGCCCGTCACTAACTGCCTGCTGGCGCTGAAGGTCAACCTGTGCAGCCACTGGTACTACAGCAAGGCCTGCTGCCACACCTGCCGCGTCGTACGACCTCCCAGCTCCTAACCCAGGACGGCAGCGCCGCCTCTCTCCACGCCGCCTCCAGCTCCAGCAGAGAGAGAGAGTGAGAGAGAGAGAGATGGGTACGTTTACAAACCAGCAGACTGGGTTTACAGCGGCGAACAGCGAGAGGAAAAAAAAAGGAAAAGCCGTTTGTGAGGAGGAGAGCGTCCTCTGGTAGCGTCATCAGAAACTCTTCCTGTTCGATCCTTTTCAGAGGAGACAGAGAAAAAACAAACAAACATCTATTTAGAGAGAAACTTTCAGACCACTCAGAGTTTGTTGGGTTACATCCGGTGTGTAAAATATTAATGTGCTCAGTCCACGGCCGCCTTTAAAAAAAACACAAAATAACCCAAACAAATGGAGACGTGCAGAGGTTTACTAAAAGCTCTGAGAGTTAAAGGGGAATCTGACGTTTTTCTGATAAAGAGACGTCTTCTGACATTTGTTCTCTCTGAAAGACCGATACAAAGGTTATAAAGCTGCTCCAGTAGATTTCTTCAGCCCACAGTCAGGACACAGGCTGTGGCCGAGGCGTGTAGTGACGCCTCAATTAACAAAAAGTAGATCAAGGAGGACAGGAAACTGTGCACAGAGACCACCTCAAAACAGCCAGTGACCTTCAAAATAAAACAAAGCCTGTCCAAACAGGATGGTATTTATGGGTCAATGAGGTGACGTCATTTTTTTTGTGTCTGAGTGCAATATTTCCTTCCATCATGAATTGATTATTTCATCACATGCATTTCTTTATTCTATGAAACCTGTGTTATTTGAACACATCTTTAAACTATTAAAATATAACATGTTTTTTTGTGTTTTGGTTCCTCAACCCCCCAAAATGTCAGGTGGTGCAACCGTCCTGACAAGTATCCACAGTAATTAAACTCTAAAAATTGAATGTCAGTTATTGTAAATGGAAATTAAAAATACAGTGGCATTATTTTATGCTTGAACCTTTTTAAATAAAACATTCTTTGCAAATAAAAAGAATTTTAAAGCTGTTGAGAAATGTCAAAAACTTTTGTCCCGTAATTTTCACCTTGTCAAATGTCAGGGTGGTGCAACCGTAACATTAGACTTTTATTTTAAAGTGAAGAGAATAAANATTGGTGACTGGAACAATTTCCATGTCAGGTGGAACAACCAATGTAATAATGTGAAATGTTATTTTAACATCAAATTATTTATCTTATTCACAAATAAAAGAAATGAAACACACAAAATGAAAATGTATGAGTCACTACAGACACTTGAGAGATACTTGCCAATAATTTCACACAGAAAAAATAACAGGAACATATAAATATATTTTCATATATTTGGTTGCACCACCTGACATTTTTGGGTGCTCAAATTAAAAATACTAAAAAATAATGAACCTAAAAACTTTGAAATTTCGGTCAACTACTGAAATCTGTTAGAAAACATAATTCTTCTCTCAGAAATATGTTTTTATCCATTTTCAAAGAACTTATCAAAAATAAGTTTTTAGACCCTCTTTTTGTCATTGACCCTTATATCAACCTCTTAAGACCTGAGCTTTTGCCTGATGTGCTTTTTTATTTCTCCTTGCTGTCTAAGATCAGTCAGACCTAATAAGTATAAAAACTAAACTTGGTCTTTGTGCAGGAAATTATTTTTTTAGTGTTATTAGTTAGTCTCTAGTTTTGAGTTATTCTTCTACACTCAAAGGAGCAGAGACTCATCTGGTGATATTATGGCATAGAACTTAATTTTGGTGATGTTTAATCTTTATCTCGTGAGGAGTTCTTCCCTTAAAGCCTTAAAAAGGATGGATATATGCCGTGGTGTGCACAATAGGGGACACCAAATGTTAACAAATGCTCACCAAGATGCCATCCACTAATTTGCCCCATTGGCTGCTTAAAACATGATGAACTGCTCTTCTCTTGGGATCCAAAATATCTGCCAATGGGATAAGATGAAGTTTCTTGAAATTAGAAAGATGTCTTAAAACAAGAATCTTTTATCTTATCCCACTGGCAGATTTTTTTTTTTACGTGTTACAAGCAATTGATGCCTCATTTTTGTCTTTAAAAAACTTGAAATGAGACATTTTTATGACCTTGTCTAGTAAATGTGGCTCAAATCAAGAATAGTAAGACAAATGTTACTAAAAATAAGACACAATGACTTGCTTAGATTTCCGTTTTTGCAGTGAACACATGCTTAAATGTTATGCTTTTGGGAGCCAAAACAGGTGCTGAAGTGCCCTCCTGGCTGGTGAACCACACTAATTTGCCCCTTTTGCTGGATAAAACATGAGGACTGTCATTCTGAGAGCTAAAATATGTGCTTAAGTGTCCTTCTGGGTGCCAAAGCTCTTTTTTCTTTCACCCTGGTCTTTTAAAAAGTTGTGCACACCACTGCTTCCAGCTTGTCTTATTATTTCGGCTTTTCTTGGTATTTTCTTGGTTTTTCAACTAAATATTTGTAACTGAAAACAATAATAATAGGATTTGAGCACAGGAGACTTTTACGTACAGTTAAAATTAAACCCAATATTACTCCTGTTGATTATTTCAGTCTCTTTAAGTATCAGAGCCTGATTCACTGCTGCAGGCTGAAGAAATCTACAGGTGATGGAAACATCTCATTTAAAGCAGTGGTTCCCAACCTGTGGTCTGAGGCCCCCGTTGGGCCGCAAAGGTATTGCAGGTGGGCCGTCAAATCATTTCCCAAATTGTATGTTTTTGGTTTTTTTTTGAGGGAGATGGAGGGTAATATATGAATACAAATAATTTTTTGATTTTTAAAACTCAGATATGTTTTAAAAATATTAAAAATGTTCAAATATTAATGTATGAAAAACGGACCCTAAAGCATGTTAGAGCCCTATATGTAACAATGACGAGAAATGTAATTTTGAAAAATTGTAACAAAACTCAAATTGCAATAACTAGCAAAAAGTTAGTGCCACATTATCAACCAGTTATTACATTTAAGATCACCTTTCAGGTCATAGTTATAAATGGCACTATATGACCTTCCTACTTGTCCACATTATTTCCAAAATTGTACGATTTTTGTAGCAGGGTGGATGGTAGGGTGGCTGTAATTATGTAAAAATAAAAATATAGGGAATGTTTTACATGTTAAAACTCAGTTATCTAAAAGAATACGAAAATGTTCTAATATCTGAATATAAAAAGTCGCTGTGAGAAGGCAATAATTGTGGGCCGCGTACATTTTTGAGACTTAACAGTGGGCCCTGAGTTGGAAAAGGTCGGGAACCACTGCCCTAAAGTGTGTCAGATTAATCCTGGGATTAAAACGTCAGATTCCTCAGTTATCGCTCATCCATTGGTCGAGTCTTTTCGACCTAAACCATCAAAAACCTCTCGTTTCCCGGCTGTTCTCCTCAGATTATACTGCATGTGACGGATATTTAAAGCAGATACTGTCTCCGTAATATTATTATTTAATGCTCCAGTTTGGCGTGGGATTTGACCCGGGTCATATTTCCATTCCTCGCCTGCTGTTTGGCGCCGTGCCGACTCGCCCGCAGGACGTGGAAGCGTATTTATTAGTCATAGCACATTCTCATTTATCACGACGCTCCTGATGCCAGCAGACGGTCGCTCACCGGGTCACATGACGGCGGAGGAGGAGGAGGAGGAGGAGGAGGAGTTGTAAACACAGAGGAAGATTCCTGACACTTGAAGTTTGGTTGTTTTCAGACGTGTTCATGTATGTCTCATTTGTAGCTCCGAGTACTGTGTTTTATATACCTGATACCTCTTTTTGTACAAACAGAAGTACTGTTGATAATAAACTGAAGACCTGATGGTACTGACTCCTACTTCAATTAAAATACACTTCAATGAAAACTCAGCAGTCTCCTCGTCTTTGTTATCACTTTCACACAGGGCTGTTTACACATCATCACATATTGTTACAATATTATCTAATTAAAGCTCCTGTAAGTAACTTTCAGGTTGTGTTAGTGGTGTGTAATTAAAAGTGGCCGTCCTGGGAGCCGAAATGCAAGCTTAAATATTCTCTTGGGAGCCAAAACTTGTCTTTTAGTACCCTCCTGGTTGGTGAGCCACATGAATCTGCCCTTTCAGTTGTTCAGAATGTGATAAACTGCCCTCCACGGAGCCAAAACACATTCTTAAACGTCCTCTTGGGAGCCGGAATACACACTTAAACGTTCTCTCAGGAGCCAAAACACTTGCTAAAGCGCCCCCTGGTTGGCTAACAACACCACTGTGCACTTTTGACTGGTCAAAACATGATAAGCTGCACTTTTTCAGAGCCAAAAAATATGCTTTAGTGTCCTCTTGCTTTCTTAAGAGCCAACACATGTTAAAGTGGCCTCCACTAACCTGCTTAAACTACTTTTCTGAGAGAAAAAACACACACCAAATGGCGCTTTTCCACTATGCAATTCCAGCTCTACTCTACTCGTCTCTACTGGGTTTGGTTATCTTTTCCTCTAGCCCGACTACAGACTCACGGTGGGCGTGGATCTTATAACACAGCTGCGCTAAAGTGCTGCGCAGAAGTGCGTGCATGTTCATCTATAACGCCACACAAACATCATTTTGTACTAACATATGTGCCACCGTGGTCTTTAAAGGAAAAAAAAAAAGCTTTCAAAAGATTTCATTAAAGTAATACAGCGGCTCAATGTGGGTCGTCATGACAACGGAGGTAAACAACAGCCTGGTGCTGCTGCACGCGGAGGAAAACGAAGGAGCTGCTTCCTGACATTAACTCTTCCCTGGATCCAGTGAGATCACTTTAATTTTTGATTTTTCCCGGACCATATCGTCTCTAAACAACAACTAGTTAGTTTCTTCTTTGAACTGGTTTTCCTTTTTGGTTCCCTGTGGATTAATGGACTGATTGGTGCTTAAAGACTCTCGTGGCAGACAGATCGCTCCTGCACCGACCAACTTTGATTTAATTTCAAAGACTCTTTAAAGCCAACTATCTTTGCTGTTAACTTCTTTTTGTTTTAAAAAGGACTTTTAACTTCTTTAGGAATCATGAAGGAGCATTTTAGGGCTGTATTTTGTCTTCATTCAGTCTGGTTCTGTGCCGTCAGGTTTAAATGTCATTAAAATGGGCAGCGACTGAATAAGGAAACGGAGAACATTCACTAAACAACAGAGTCAGAAGCTGCAGAGACGACATTCTCTGACCAATGAGTGACCGACAGTCCGTCCACGTCACCTTTTAGTATCAGCTTTACTCTCTTAGAACCAGGGTAGAGTAGGTACTAAAAACTGGCGTCTGACGCGTAGTACCGCGCTAATGGAAACGCAACACAAACCGAGTAGAGGAGAGTAGAGTAGAGCTGAGACGAGTCAGTGGAAAAGGGCCATTAGTCTTTTCTTGTAAGTCCTTTAGCTCGTGTTTTAACCTGTGGTGTTACCTTTAGCTCATGTTGCAGCTTTTAACCCGTGTTTTGGCCTTTTCTCACAGAATATAAGTGAAAGCACAAAAACTTCTCTGTCTCTCATGGTTAGAGGTTTGGTGAAGACATCTATCAACAAACAACTGTTTACTCTTTTTAAATCATAATGACAACAACCACTAACTATGAGTGAAAGAAAAGTTTTTGTTTTCATTCATATTCTCTGAGAAAAAGGCCAAAGAAATCATAAATTCTGCCGGGGTATGTAAACTTCTGAGCACAACTGTACAGAGGAAGCATGTGAGCAGCTGACGCCCCCTGCTGGTCAACATGAGACCATTAAAACTCCTCTGGTAAACTTTTACCAGCAAGATGGGTTAAAAACACAGAAAATAAGCAGATTTTCAAGTTAAAAGACAGAATCAGATTCAGATTTTATTGCCAAGTATACTTACAAGAATATGAAGAATATGTTAATAATAACTATAATAATGACATATGAAAAAATCTTACATGTTAATGCACTTGGCAGCTCCAAGGAATGAAATGCATGCTTTTATTTTGAAGGGCAAAATTAGCCATTACACGATTTTATAGTTTTCCTGAAGAGGTGAAACAAATTTCCTGTTTCGCACCAAGATATTTTGTAACAGGAGCTTATTGTAGCCTGAATTTTGCCTGAGAGGAACCACAGCCTGGCAGTCAAAGCTCAGGGCTGAGAGGTTTTTAAAGAGGAGGTAAAATATCAAAGATTAGCTCTAATTTTTTTAAAACACATGAATAACTCTAAATCTGTGTTAAAGCTTCAGTTTGTTATGAGTTATGTTGCAGAGTTTTGAAGAAAAAATGCTCAAATTTCCAACAAACTCCCACACGCGGAGGTGAAACACACAAAGTTTTTATTACTTTTAACAACTTTAATCCCATAAAACTGTTCGACAAAGATTAAATCAGTTCTTAGATGCTGTTTGATCGTCAGTTAAAGGAGAGAAAAACATAAATTCACAGGTTATTTCTCCTCCTGTGTGAGTTGTAGCCTCTCTTTAATGAGCTTAATCTCTGACCCTGAAATTTCCCAGAATGCTCGTTCACACACGTCCCTCAGCGTGATGTCGTTTCTGTCAGAGGAGGAAAAAGAGGAAAAAGAGGAGGAAGATCCATGAAACCAGGCTGGTGAAGTGAAACTTTTGAGGCTGAAGCAGCAGAAACTTTTGCGGTGCCGACTCGGCTCTTCCCGTTCACACACGCTCCTCTCGCTCTGATTTTTTTCCCGTTAACTTTCTGTGGTTTTGTTAACGTGTGAACGCAGCTCGTGTCGGTTTGGTCGACTGAGTCTGTGAATGCTGAGAGCTGCAGAAACTCTGCATAAACATGAAGCTTGTCCCAAATCCATAAAACACACAGAAAAAACTGAACCAGGGCGTTTAAGGGCTTTGTTCCTTTAAAATTTAAATTTATTAAAGAAGAAGAGGAAGCTTTTCCCTCTGTCACGGCTGAATAAACTTAAAAACTGACTTTAGATATTATTCAGGTTCACATATTTGATATTACAGTGTTAATTTCCTCCACATGAAAATCTTTGCTCTTTCCTAAAGAAAACTGTGGATCATTAAACGCTTCAGAAAAGCCCTTTAAGACGCAAAACCATCCAAAAATATAGAATAAAAATGAAAAACTGACCATATTAATTCATAATTGTGAGATAAAGTGTTTAAATTATGGGATTATAAGGTTTAAATTTTGAATTAAAAAAATTGGAAATTAAAAAACAAAAGCCAAAATAATGAGATAAATTTGTAATTATGACACTACTAGTCAAAAGTACAAGATAAAGTGTAACAATTATGACTTAATTAGTTAAAATTATCATATTGAGTCATAATTATTACACAAAAGGTCTAAATTATGAGATACAAAATAGAAAACAATGTGCTAAAGTCAAAAATGTGACACAAAAAGTCAAAATAATGAGTCAAAAAGGTCAAAACTGTGAGATAAGAAGTCAAAATTGTGAGATTGTAGAATAAAAACAACTGTAAAGTCAAAATTATGAGATGAAGTCATAATTATGACAAAGCTAGTGAAAAATATAAATTAAAGTGTTGGAATTCTGACATTCATAGTTAAAATGATCATATTAAGTCATAATTTTGACACAAAAAGTCTAAGTTACAAAGTCAAGATGACAAAATATAAAGTAGAAAATGTGACTAAGTCAAAATTATGAGTCAAAAAGGTCAAATCTATGACATAAGGAGTCAGAATTAAGAGATGAAAAGTCAAAGTAAAGAGATAAAATACAAAACAATGATAAAGTCAATATTTGAGACAAAGAGTCAAAATTAAGAGATATTAAGTACAGGAAGATGTGAGTGGAAATTATGAGCTAAAGCCAAATTTATGACTCAAAGAGTTTAAATTTTTGGATAAAAAGTCAAAGTTATAAATAAAAAAAATCCAAATTATGTTATTAATTGTCTGAACTATGAGATACAAAGTAGAAAACTTTGTGACGTTGAAAGGTTTCTTTTTTTTAAGGTCTCATTCCTTTAACTTTGTATCACAAAATCTTGTTTTTCTATCTCAAAATTTTGACTAAATATGAACCAAAAAAAATTCCAGTTCCAATTACAGTGATTTATCTTATTTTCTAACTGGTGGAAATCTGGCTTCTGTACAAAACACATCCTCCAGCTGCTTGAACCACCTGAGTTTTTTATCAAAGACAAAAAACATGACGATAAGACAACAACGACTCGTTATCTCATTTTATCAGGTTGAAATCAAATTTCTGATGCTTCTGATTCTACACAATAACTGAGGATAAAAACCTGACTCAGATGCATACTCTATGAAATAAACATCTGATTCAACTGAGGAAGAGAGATAAAGATTTTAAAATCCTGTCTAAGTTGATTTAAGTTGAAAGAGACCTCGTACTGAGACACAATTTACACCTGAAAACAACTTTCCTGTCATTTTTTCCTCTCCACAAAACTTAAATAACAAGCGTATTTTCAGCTGCTGCCAAGTTTGTCTGACAAAAACAAGCCCAGCGCCTAAAAATATCTCCAATCCCACGGGAAAACCACAAACCTGGCAACGACATGTGAGATGAAATTAATCCGTAGTGTCGCATTTTAAATCATTAGTGGGTTTATAACAATAATAAGGGAGTAATAATTTTTTGGGGGGTGAGTAACTGAAATATTATTATTGGAATTTCAAGCGTAAGACATTACATGTTGAAACAGGTATAAACTTCAACTTCTCCTGTAACTTCCTTGAAACTGAAGAAATCCACCTTTCTGCTCCAGTTTGTCAGAGGTGACTCAGCAGTTTTTTTGCTGACTGATCCATCGAAAACTTGTGTTATCATCCTAAAAGAAAAGTTGTAGCTGCATTCTTCCAGTTTTTCCAGGAGGATCCTGGGTCTGAACCTCACAGCGTGGTGGTTGGCGTCCCACAGGGTTTTGTTCTGGATCCTCTGACGTTCGCAGCAAAACCTCTGAAGATTAAATCCTTGGAGCTCAACCTGAAGAAGACTTTCAACAGAAGGTATTTCTGCATTTTCCTTTTGCTTACACCACAAGGGACCGAGGTGAACCACCGACGCAATTCACCCTTCGACCTCACTGACATCTCACTACAACTGGGAACAAGTGAAAACCTGGTAAAAAAAAAAAGTAGGCTAAGTTCAAGCAGTTTTAAACTGAGGCTGTTTTCCAAACCTTCTACTTCCACATGTAGTCTGTAGTGTGACTGTTTACAACCTGGACAAATCAGCATATGATGAGACCTAAAGACAAAAAAAGATTACAAATTGAAATAGTATTTATTTAGGTACTCTTGTAAAGTCAGTAATTAAGTGGTGTAGTTAGTCACCTCTTCAATGTCCTCGTTATTTTCATCTATTCAATTTAATCTACAGTTTGAGATACAAAGGAAAATAAATAAATGAAATTAAACATGGGAAGGGAATAGTAGTTGTAAAATCTTTTGAGAGTTTTTATGTTTTTTTCTTTCTTTTTAGTGGTTCAAGGAACATTTTTGATTCATTTAGAAAAACAACAAATTCAGGGAGAGATTAGAGTCCTGACTTTATCAAATTTGCAAAGGTATAAGAGTTTTATTACAGTAAAATCCCCATATTTGATTTTTTATCTTGCACCAAAAGTTATCGTGTATTGAAAATAAATCTGAAACCAACTGACTTTTTATTTTTCCAGCTGGTGTAAAAACTGCGTCCTCATTACCCACGTAGGCTGTTAGTGTAAAATAAAAAGTGATAAATGATTTAGGGGCTTTTATGAATTTGGTAAAAGTAAACAGCTCTTTCATGATGAAGTGAGCAGATTTACCGCTGTTTCTTTCCTGTCACTTCACTTTTATCTCTGGGACCGTTTCACATTTTTGTTGTTGTGTTGTAGTTGAGCTGATTTATTCCAGTAGGTGTCAGTAATTCACCTCAACCTGANAGAAGAGGAAAGAAGAAAAAGAGAAGAGGAAAGAGAAGAAAAACAGAGACGAGGCCAGAGAAGAGAACCAAAGATGAGGCCAGAGAAGAGGAGAGAGAAGAAAAACAGAGACGAGGCCAGAGAAGAGGAAAGAGAAGAGAAACAGAGACGAGGCCAGAGAGTCAAGAGGAGACAAGGACACGTTTTTAAAGATCTTAACCCTCTTGGGAAACAGTACGCCAGGTAGACTGGTCCGTTACAGACTGAGAAATTTTCCCGGATCAGTAGAAACATCCGGGAACTTGTAGTTTACTACAGATCTACCAAGTTTTCACAAACTGATGCTACAAACTGAATTTCAGCTGAAGGAGGAGGAGGTTTGGAAACAGCCTCAGTCTTAGTTTCACTCTGTGGGATTCGTCGACCAAAAGATGAGACGAGAACAAACTGTTTGTGTCGTCGTCTCCATCGTGACGTGATCGAAACAAAGTCAGTGCTCAATCTACGGCTAAGCTCCGATAATCTGGTTACACTTTGACACGTACATGAGTTAGCAGCTTAAGAAGCTAAACGCTAATCCTCTAAACACGTAGAAACAGACGTCAGGTTATAAAATATGGAGTCAGAGTCGTTCGGGTCAGCGAGACCGAACATTCAGCCGTTGGCCACCAGGAGGCGTTTCACGTCGGCTAAAAGCCCTCGGGGTGTTTCCGTGTCAGTAGCTGCGGCGTTGCACCCACAGCGCCGCAGCTACTGACACGTGTGTGTGTGTCTGCAGGCAGAGCGGAGTCAGCGCCGTCCGCAGAAACGCGGCGCTGCCTCCGAGCTGTCGGCTCCTAGACGTCGGTGCTGACACTGTGCGTGACCACCTCCCTCATGGTGACGGAGCGGATCAGGTTGAGCTTCTGGTAGAAACTGGCCAGGTCTATGGGGAGCTCCAGGTCCTCCTGCTGCACAGTCCTGTAGCTTATCCTGCGCCCGCCGTTGCACAGCCGCTCGGGGTGCTGCAGGTAGAAGGGCAGCGTGCAGCGGGCGCAGGACGGGCAGAAGGCATGTGAGCGTTGGCACCTGCGAGGCGGAGGGGGCGTGGCCGAGTAGCTGGTGGGCCCGTTGGCCTCCGTGAGGAAGGTGGGGGTGTAGGGCTCCGGTTCGCGGAAAGGTTCGCGGAAAGGTTCGGCTTCACAGAAGTGATCCGGCGTCGGAGGCGAAGGAGGAGCGGGCAGAGCCAGGTGGCGCGACGGCGACATGCTGGAGAGCTCCGGTTCCTCCTCTTCCCCCTTCTCAGACTCCTCCCTCTTACAGCAGTAATACTGAAAACACACACAGAGGGAAAACTCATTCAAATCTCTTTTCTATTACATGATTTGCAGCACAAAATTAATGATGAATTATAATGACACATTTTATTCAAGGTCACCTTACAAAGAATAAAAAGTGCATTAAAATGGGCCTAAAAACAGGTTTATAACAAGCAATACAATGCAATAGATCAATGATTCCCAACCTGTGGGCCGTGGCCCCCTGGTGGGCCGCGATGGTATCACAAGTGGGCCGCCAAATTGTTTCCAAAATAGTCTGATCTTAGTGGAGGGTAGTTAAATCAAGATACAAATTTACAGAATAAAATTTAAACTGTTAAAACCCAGTTATGTTTTTAAGGATATTAAACATTTTTGAACATTTATGTCAAAATAAAGTTCTCTGAGAAGGCATGTTACAGCCCAATATGTAACACGACCTGAAATTTGACAATGACCTGAATTATAAATATACAGCTCTGGAAAAAATGAAGAGACCACTGCAAACTGTTCACTTTCTCAGATTTTGCTATTTATAGGTATTTGTTTTGAGTAAAATGAACATTTTTGTTTTATTATATAAACTACTGACAGCATTACTTCCAAATCCCAAATATTGTCATTTTGAACATTTATTTGCAGAAAATGAAAAATGGTCAAAATACCAAACAAAGCCCACTGCTTTCAGATAAATAATGCAAAAAAAAAAAACAAGTTCAGGTAGAAACAGGTAGAAACAGGTGTGCTTGTTTTGGACTTCAGCAGACACTGCAATGGAATGAGTCACACATGTAGAGATGCTGATTGCTGAAAATTTGCAGTGGTCTTTAGAGCTGTCTATTTGGGGCTTGGGCCCTAAAAGCTCCATCAGCCTGTAGGTTTTAAAGTCTTTCAGATGTAAAGGTGAAGCTCAGCTGCTCTAACGTGTTGAATAAAAAGTGCGTTAATGGTTAAATATCAGGTGTTTTTTTCGTACCTGTAACCTACATAAACACAGCACAGCAATGATGGTCAGTAAGATGACTGTAGCCAGAATTCCTCCTGCGATGACCACTGTCCCGGCTGACATTCGAAATCCTCTCCATCAACAGCCTGCACACAGGAAGAGGAGGAGGAAGAGGAAGAGGAGGAATAAACGGGGAATAACGGTGAGGGGGGAGGAGTTAACGAGGGGAGGAATGGAGGATCACCAGAGGAGGAGGTCACAGTTATTCACACGCACACAGAAGAATTTTTAAAAAACATCAGTATTACCACATCTGCTCTTGTTCATCAGAGCTTTGGAGTTTGGTGTCTCTCATAAAAACACATCTGTGTGTGTCCACAGAAAGATCCTCCCTTTTCTCAGAGGGCCTGTTAGTCAGTTTGTATTTATTTAGCTAATATTCTAAAAACAAACTGAATGTCTAAGTGGCCGACCTCCTGACACAGACGCCTTCTTGTTTTAAGACTAACAGACCCAACAGACCTTGTGTTTTAATGCACACTATGACTAACAGGCTCTCTGGCTAATGGGCCTTTTGACAAACAGGCTTTTAGGGACATGGGCTGCCTGACTAACTGGGCTTTTTGTTTTGTGGCTAAAAAACCTCCTGGCTGATGGGCTTTATGACCAACAAGCCTTCTAACGATGCGCTGTCTATCTTGTTTTCTGGCTGAAAGACCTTCTTACTGGATTTCTGGCTAATTGGCCTCTGACAAACAGGCTTTTAGGGACATGGACCGTCTGACTGACCGGCTTTCTTGTTTTCTGGCTTACAGAACTTCTGGCTAGTGGGCATTATGACCAACAAGCCCTCTAACCATGCACTGTCTGACTAACTGGCTTCCTTGTTTTCTGGCTAATTGGTCTTTGAATCAACAGTCTGTCAGGACCATGGACTGGCTGACTAACCAGGCTTTCTGGCTAATGGGCCTTTCTGACCATGGGCTGTCTGACTGACTGGCTTTTTTGTGTCCTGGCTAACAGACCCTCTGGCTAATGGCCCTTTAAATCATCAGTCTTTCTGACCATGGGCTGTCTGATTAATGGACCATCATTTTCTGGCTGACAGACCCTCTGGCCAATGGGTCTTTAAACCAACAGTCTCTCAGGGCCATGGACTGCCTGACTTACTGGCTTCCTTGTTTTCTGACTAACCGGGCTTTCTGGCTAATGGGCCTTATGATGAACACGCTTTCTGACCATGGGCTGTCTGATTGACTGGCTCTCTTGTTTTCTGGCTGACAGACCTTCTGGCTAATGGGCCTTTAAACCATCAGTTTTTCTGTCTAATGGGGCCTCTGATTAATGGACCGTCTGTCTAATGGGCCTTATGATAAACAGGCCTTCTGACCATAGTCTTTCTGACTAATGGGCTTTATCATTTTCTGGCTGACAGACTTTCTGTCTAATGGGCCTTATGATAAACAAGCCCTCTGACCATGGGCTGACTGACTAACTGGCTTCCTTGTTTTCTGGCTAACAGACCTTCTGGCTACTGGGTCTTTCAAGACCATGAGCCCTCTGACCAATGAGCCTCCTGGCTTAACCCTTATGACAACAGGCCTTCTGACCATGCGCAGTTTGACTAGCAGGCTTTCTTGTTTTCTGGCAGACGGACCTTCTGCTAATGGGCCTTTAAACTATCAGTCTTTCTGACTAATGGGGCCTCTGATTAATGGACTTTCTGACTAATGGGCCTTATGACGAACAAGCCTTCTAACCATGCACTGTCTGACTAACAGACTTTCTTTTTTTTCTGGCTGACAGACCTTCTGGCTGAAGTGCCCTCTTGGTTGACAAAGCGTACTAAATTGAACACTTGGGAGCCAAATTATGAGTTTTAATGTCCTGATCTAAGCCAAAACGCAGCCTGGTGGCCTCCTCGGGAGCCAAAATGCCTGAAAAATGTTCCATTGGGGCCAGAATTTGCACAAAAGATCCCGCTTGGTTGGCAAAACATACTAAACTGCACCCTTGGATGCTAAAGCGTGAGCTAAAGTAACAACTTCAGAGCCAAAATCCCTGAAAAGTGTGTCATTCGGGCCCAAAATTTGTTTACTTCTCATTGACAAAATGCACTAAACTTTCTCCTTGGGAGGCAAAAACACGCACAGTAAAAACCTTTTTCTTCCTTCAGCCTCAGCTCTTCCAAAAATCTGCGCGTGCACATCAGAAGATTTGACTCTTGAGAGAAACTGCAAAATTAAAGTTCCATTTAAAATGATCTAGAGAGTTTCTTTCCTCTAGTTTCTGAGCAGAATAAAAACATTAATCTACATGAAAACGTCAGATTTAAGTGTGAAGCTTCAGGTTCGTTATAACCCAGAGAAGACGGTTAAACTTTATCACAGTTGTAAACGTCCTGACGAAGCTGCAGCTTTTAAAGCTTCACATTAAAGCAGCTGAAGCCTGTGGTTAGCATTTCACAGGCCAACTCTTCCATTAAACTCTCTGCATATTTCAGCTCCAGCGTTCAGCCCAAAGCTCCCACAGCAACATGACAATTAAACAACGAGACAGTCGACGGAGCGAGAAACGCCAGCAGGTCTGAGCGGCTGCTTAACGCCACGGTACGACCAAAATATCATCATCAACGTCAAAATATAGCACGATATCAGCTCTGAGGATTCATTTATCGATAAGTGAGAAATGTGAGTGAGTGAGGATGAAGAAGTTTTTCATGTTTGTGTGAAGAAGTAGAAGTTTCTAATCTTCCTGAAACGACCTCATGCTCAGAGGCAGATTATTAATATTCACTTTGTCTTCATGTTTTATTCACTCTCTCTGCTCCAAACTGGAATCAGGATCGACCGAGCGAACGAAGCAAAGATCCGTCTCAGGTTCAGGTCTGAGGATCTTTACAGGATCTTCTAACGTCGTTGTTTGTGTCTTTAAATCCAAAAACAGAAACAAGGTTTGTTCTTCTTCCTGTGGAGGAAAAATCCCTGATGTGAAATTATGAAAAGCTAATATTCAGTATCTCCTCATGTTTTATAAAATATCAGGAACTGGAGCAAATGTGAGCGGATGAATAGTCAAAGATTCAGAGTCACACGAGGAGACGAAGAACCGGAGGCTTCGTCATCAACGACATTTTCACCGACTCGTTTCCTCCACATCCTGAGGTGATTTTACCTCTTTGGTTCCAACAAATCTGATCAGATTCAAGCTCCAAAATGTTGATTCCTGAAAGTTTTCTGTTCCAAATAAGAAACTAACAGATTATACAGATCAGGTTCAGACCAGAGCAGCTCAAGATTAATGCGCCACTGCTGAGTCATGCTTCATGTCCTGGTTTTAAATCAAACTGGGGTTTTGAACTTTCATACAACATGAGCTAAATCTTTAGAAGTAAAACTATAAATTTTGACTGTGAAGACAGATCAGTTTGATTTCTTTCAACACTTTTACCCTCATGATTCCAGAAGAACAGGACTGTAATTTGTCTGTAAATAGAATAAAAACAAACAAGTTTCATTGAATAAATCTCAGATCTCAAAATTTCAAACTTCAAATTGCAGATTGCAAGAGCATTTTCACTTGGTGATGCAAGCATGACACTTAGCACGAATATTGTCTGAGATCCACTCTTTTGAAAAATAACATCATACACTCAAAATTCAAGATGCATCTTGAAAAATGTCCTGTGTTTCCATTGAGTGTTTGTTATTTCATTGTTCAAATCGTAATACAAGTTTGAAATTTGGCACTAATACTCTCTGAGGGCTACACTTGGAAAATAATAGACCATCAAAAGTCCAAGTTATGGGCTGTTTTTCAAGATTACCATGGAAATTTGTTATTTTGTAGTCCAAATGGTGATAAAGGCATGACGTTTACCACAAAAGCAAAACTCGCAGAACTTGCAAAGTATTGTTTGACACTTTCCTGCTTGTTTCACCAAGTGTACATCTTTTTTCAGTCATCCCCTGACCGCGTGCTAACTCATGACCCCTCTTTAAAAACTCTCTAAGATCACCAAAACATCAGGACGCCAAGTGCAAAATCTCATAAGTGCGTGTTTGCAGCCAAACCTGGACAGAAAACGGTCTCACAACTCATCAAACTACGCTAATAGCTCCTGTTATTATTCCTGCATCCACCAGAGGGCGCTACCCGCTGTAAACAAAGATCTGAACAGTCAAGCCTTTCGCCATCTTTGGTGTTGCATCACAATATGTCCAGTTTTCGCTGTAAGTGTTTCCCATTGAACAGATGAATCCATCTGCATTTGAACTTTGACCTCAGAAACCTGAACCAGGAACATCAACCCCTCCAGTGGTGATCACCATGGTCCAGTGTAACCATGGCGACAGAGTCCAGGACCTCAGCACCCAAGAGGAGCAGAGAGTCAGTCATCATCACAGTCACGTCAAGGTCAGAGACCGTCCTGGTTTCCTTACGACCAGAGACGTGCGTTTTACACTTTTTTTTGCTTCAAAAAGGAAACTTTATCACGTTTCAATCAACCAAGGGAGCTAAAAAAAAGTGAGGTTTAACAACCAGGAGGGCACTTTAGCATTTGTTTTGGCTCCAAAGAGGGCACTTGAAAATTTGTTTTGGCTCCCAAGAGGGCACATAAGCATTTGTTTTGTCCTCCGAAGAGGGCACTTTAGCATTTGTTTTGGCTCCAAAGAGGGCACTTTAGCATTTGTTTTGGCTCAAAGAGGGCACTTTAGAATTTGTTTTGGCTCAAAGAGGGCACTTTAGAATTTGTTTTGGCTCAAAGAGGGCACTTTAGAATTTGTTTTGGCTCAAAGAGGGCACTTTAGCATTTGTTTTGGCTCGAAAGAGGGCACTTTAGAATTTGTTTTGGCGCCTAAGAAGATACCTGAGAGCATTTGTTTTGGCCTCCAAAGAGGGCATCTTAGCATTTGTTTTGGCACCTAAGAAGATACCTGAGAGCATTTGTTTTGGCTCACAAGAAGGCACTTTAGCATTTGTTTTGGCGCCTAAGAAGATACCTGAGAGCATTTGTTTTGGCTCCAAAGAAGGCACTTTAGCATTTGTTTTGGCCTCCAAAGAGGGCACTTCAGCATTTGTTTTGGCTCCAAAGAGGGCACTTAAGAATTTGTTTTGGCGCCTCAGAAGATACCTGAGAGCATTTGTTTTGGCCTCCAAAGAGGGCACCCTGGCATTTGTTTTGGCGCCTAAGAAGATACCTGAGAGCATTTGTTTTGGCCTCCAAAGAGGACACTTTAGTTTTTGTTTAGGCGCCTAAGAAGATACCTGAGAGCATTTGTTTTGGCCTCCAAAGAGGGCACCTTAGCATTTGTTTTGGCGCCCAAGAAGATACCTGAGAGCATTTGTTATTGCCTAAGAAGAGACCTGAGAGCATTTGTTTTAGCGCTAAAGAAGGCACTTTAGCATTTGTTTTGGCTCCTTAGAGGGCACTTTAGCATTTGTTTTGGCCTCCAAAGAGGGCACTTTAGCATTTGTCTTGGCCTCCAAAGATGGTACCAGATGGCAAGTGTGGCCACCAAAAGGACACTTTAGCAAGCATGTGGCTCAATCGAGTGCACTTTTGTGTGTTTTTGCTCCTGCGAGGGGCCACTTTGGCATCTTTTGGTTCCCAAGAGAACATTCAAGTGTTTTATTTGGTCCCTCGGAGTTTATCATGGAATCATGGTTATCATCACCAGAAAGGCAGGAAAGCGTTTGTTTTTGGCTCCTAAGAAGACATTTCAGCATAGTTTTTCCCAGATTTGAGCCATGAGGTTGAGTGACTGCCCCCTCATGCCCCCCCCTGTGCACACCCCTGCATACATCCCTCCGTCATTCAACGCAGCTCGGCTTCATTTCTCTCCATCACATCTTTCAGACATTTGGTGCGTTACAACTCATCTTTATCCTTCATCGTTGAGTTTTAACTTTCTGTACTGAAGTTTACTGATTGTTTTTCACAGAGTTTTTGTTCCACATCTGAGTTCAGCATCTTTACACAAAAACCCTCCATGTACAAACTCACACAGTGATAAATGTAATCCTGATTTTGAAGCCACGTTATAGTAAAACATCCACCATTACAAAGACAGAGAGGATTTTATGATCTGAAATTATCATCTTTAATGTTTGGATGAAGCCAAATGGTTTTGAAAGACTCTGTGATGATGAAACTGTAATTCTATAATTTTTTTTTAAGAATACAAAAGAATAATATACATTTAAATGAGGGAAATTATCTGAGGTTCGATGTTCTTTAAATGAATCCAGCAGAATAAACTCTTCTTCTTACATAAGAGCAATACAAAAATGAATCAAATATTTTGTTAAAAAAGAAAAAAATTTCTTCATTAAAAAACATTTAAGGATTTGCAAGAATTTTGCAGACATCAATGTGTCAGAGCTTCGTTGATCCTGCAGCCTCCACACACACACACACACACACACACACACACACACACACACACACACACACACACATAAACTGGAGGAAGAAAATCAGCCTTAAAATTCTTGATTTCTTTTTTGTTGCTCTTGTTCTTGAAGTTGAAGTTCAAACAACTTGAAATGACAGAAAATGTTTGAAAGTGAGTTTTTATCTTCGTGCGTAAAAACTGAGCCGACTACAATTAAAACCATTAAATAAAACATTTTGGTGAGGTAATGGTAATTGGATTGTTAGATTAATGAAATAAATGTAAATATTTGACTGATATTAACTGTTTTAATCCCTCAGATGTTAGTTCAACTCCAGTCTGGAGATGTTTCGGCGCTTTTACGCATCGCATTTTGCTCCAAAATCTCATCAAACCGCTTTTTTTTTTTTTCTTTGTTTTTGTTTCTGTAGAATAAAACCACAAATTCACCTGCTCTCCTCTGAAGATCAGATCATCTTACCCTCACATCAGTGTTTGGATCGTTTCATCACGTCCCCTGCGGCACCTCCAGCTGCTCGGGGCGTCCCGGTCTGCGGGCAGGAGTGAGGGAGAGGAGGCTCGAGTTTCAGAGGCAGGAGAGGAGCAGGAGGAGGAGAGGAGCAGGAGAGGAGCAGGAGGAGGAGAGGAGGAGGAGGAGAGGAGCAGGAGGAGGAGGAGGAGGAGGAGGAGAGGAGCAGGAGAGGAACAGGAGCAGGAGGAGGAGGAGAGGAGCAGGAGAGGAGCAGGAGAGGAACAGGAGCAGGAGGAGGAGGAGGAGGAGAGAAGCTTCAGGAGTCAGCGCTTACATCCACACACATCCGAGCTGAGAGAGAGGGAGAGGACTCCTGTTTCTCCTGTTTCTCCTGTTTCTCCTGTTTCTCCTCTTTCTCCTGTTTCTCCTCTTTCTCCTGTTTCTCCTCTTTCTCCTGTTTCTCCTCTTTCTCCTGTTTGGATTTCAAAGCTGCTCCTTCAGTAGATCCAGGTTTTTCCTAAAGTCTCAGCTTCGCTCCAGTAAAACCTTTAAAATCTTTAAAACCTTTAAAACCAGCTGGACTCTGCTGATGATGAGGTTTCTGGTCTCTGCTGTGTTCAGGATCCGGTCCTGTCCTGTCTGTGCTGCGTTCAGGGGATGCTGACCTGCCTGTGTGTGACCGTGCGTAACAGCAGCGCGCGCTGCAGAAAAAAAAAAACAACCTCAGGACCAAACAGCAGGTTTAGATGAGCTGCGTCAATAAAGATTCACATGTGAGAGAATAAGAGACCTGACTTTAAAGGGACCACGGGGACTTTTTAAATGATCCAGAGAAAGTCTTATATCTTGATATTTGGGCAATCAAAATCTACTATTTTAAATTAGATTTTCAGCACCAAAAAAGATTTTTTATAAATACTGATTACTAGTTTCTCAATCAGGACTGGATGCGTCTGATTGCAGCTCAAGTTTCTATGACAACAAAACACCAGCTGACAAAGTTCAACAGTGAGAAGAGAGATCTGTGTTTTTCTCTGCTGAAAACCATTTCTGTGATGAGAAAAGAGACAGAAGAGCAGAAGAAAGATAAACAGGAGAGTGATCGAGCACAGGCTAAAGGCTAAAACAGGCTAAAGGCTAAAACAAGAGTTAAAGGCCAAAACAGGAGCTAAATGCTAAAACACAAGCTAAAGGTTAAAACAGGAGCTAGAGGTTAAAACAAGAGCTAAAGGCTAAAACAAGAGCTAAAGGCTAAAATATGAGCTAAACGCTAAAACAAGAGCTAAAGGCTAAAACAGGAGCTAAAGGCTAAAACAAGAGCTAAAGGCTAAAACAGGGGCTAAAGGCAAAAACAGGAGCTCAATGCTAAAACACAAGCTAAAGGCTAAAACAAGAGCTAAAGGCTAAAACGGGGGCTAAAGGCTTAAACAGGAGCTAAATGCTAAAACACAAGCTAAAGGCTTAAACAAGACCTAAAGGCTAAAACAGGGGCTAAAGACTGAAACAGGAGCTAAATGCTAAAATATGAGCTAAAGATTAAAACAAGAGCTAAAGGCTAAAACAGGAGCTAAAGGCTAAAACAGGAGCTAAAGGCTAAAACAAGAGCTAAAGGCTAAAACAGGAGCTAAAGGCTAAAACAAGAGCTAAAGGCTAAAACAGGGGCTAAAGGCTAAAACAGGAGCTAAAGGCTAAAACAAGAGCTAAAGGCTAAAACAGGGGCTAAAGGCAAAAACAGGAGCTCAATGCTAAAACACAAGCTAAAGGCTAAAACAAGAGCTAAAGGCTAAAACAGGGGCTAAAGGCTTAAACAGGAGCTAAATGCTAAAACACAAGCTAAAGGCTAAAACAAGAGCTAAAGGCTAAAACAGGGGCTAACGGCTAAAACAGGAGCTAAATGCTAAAATATGAGCTAAATATTAAAACAAGAGCTAAGGGCTTAAACAGGAGCTAAAGGCTAATACACAAGCTAAAGATTAAGACAAGAGCTAAAGGCTATAATATGAGCTTAAGGCTAAAACAGGGGCGAGGGGCTAGAACACATGCTGAAGGCTAAAACAGAAGCTAAAGGCTAAAACAAGAGCTAAAGGCTAAAACAGGTGCTAAATGCTAAAACAAGAGCTAAAGGCCAAAACAAGAGCAAAAAGCTAAAACAAGAGCTAAAGGCTAAAACAAGAGCTAAAGAAAAATAAAAAATGGCGAAAGGCTAAAAAACAAGCTAAAGGCTAAAAAACAAGCTAAAGGCTAAAACAAGAGCTAGAGGGTAAAACAAGAGCAAAGGCTAAAACAGGAGCTAAAGGCTAAAACAGGAGCTAAAGACAAAAAAAAATAGGCTAAACGATAAAAATGGGGCTAAAGGTTTAAAAAGGGGCTAGGGGCTACAACACATGCTAAAGGTCAAAACAGGAGCTAAAGGCAAAAACAAGAGCTAAAGAAAAATAAAAAATGGTGAAGGGCTAAAAAACAAGCTAAAAGCAAAAATAAGAGCTAAAGGCTAAAACAAGGGCAAAAGACTCAAACATGAGCTAAGGGCTTTAAAAGGGGCTCGAGGCTAGAACACATGCTAAAGGCTAAACGCCCTAGCGAATGGCTTTAGCATTGGTGAAAGGACTCAACAGGGGCTAATGAGCTACACATCACAGACATGTCTCAGAGCACTGGGCTGTGAGCAGAGCTAAACTTTCTTCCCACCTCTGGACACAAAACTACAAACTGAGGCCACAAAGTTTCTTTGTCACCTTTAAGACAATGATTCATACATCAACTTGTTGCTTTGCATCCTGGGGAAAGTTGCCATGAACAAAGAAAAGTATCTGCTGTTCATTCATTTGCTTCAGAAAACTCACATCTTCATCACAGTGGGTGCAAGTGCTCATGGGAAATGGAGTCTTTATACTAGATGAATACCAGCTTCTCCTCAGGGTCCAATTAAAGACTTTAAAGGGGCTTTAGGAGTTAAAGATATTTCTTCGTTTAGTTGCAGTAAAAGTTTTGTTGCAATATTGGGGATGGCCTTTTTTTTTGGGGGGGGGGCAATTGTGCTTGTGTACATCGAGTGTGACCGCGCCCTAAAACATCCGAGAAACAAACTGGTTAGTCATTTTGGTGTAAGATTAGAGGAAAAATGTCGACAAGCTCCCTGATTTACCGAAAAAAATGTAACTAATGTCAAACTCTGAGCTGTTTCCTGGATCCAAACAGAACCTGAGTCCTCGTTCAGTCGTCCTCAGTGATTCTCCCCCCGCTCCACTCAGAGCAGCAGAAGAAGAAGAAGAGTCCTGAGTGTGTTGGGGGACAGGCTCGCAGAGGAAAGATTTTATTGTGTGAATAATTCAGCGGTAAAAGCAGGCTGAGATTTCAGAGGATTGTAGAGACAAGAGTCTGTAAAATTCATGAGCGGAGACGTTAGAGGTTATTTCTCCTGCTGAGCTTCATCCAGGAAGATGAGAAAACAGATTTTTAGGTCAAACCTGGACTTGAAACACTGAAACCACTGAAAACGACCAGAGCTGGGACTTTACTGACGCTGCTTCTGTTCTTCTGTGCTTTCTGCTGACATCCCTGACACATGTGGCATTATTATGTTTTTTTCCCTCCTCAAACCTCGTGACTTACGGCGACTAGTAGTGAGGAAACGGCCAAATCCAGATGCTCGGCACCAAGCAACCAATCTACGTCATCAACCCAGAATGCATTGCGGCAGTAAAACAATGGCTGCGCCCGAAGGATAGAAACTGTGTTTTAAACTGTATTTTTTATAATTATCTAATTAAATTTATCTCTGATAAATAAATAATGAAAATGTACAGAAACTCACACACACACACACATTTCTACATGTTCATACAAATGAGATAAAATGTCAAAATTCTGAGGAAATAAAAGTCTTAAGTTTGACTTTTATCTCAATATTCCAACTTAGTACATGAAAAAGGTCAAAATTTGGGAAAACAAAGTTGAAACTTTTGAAAAAATGAAATCAAATCTGAGGACGAAAAGTTAAAATTTTGAAATAAAAAGTCAAAAACTATGAGGTTATGTCAACATTTGCGATGATCAAGTCCAAATTAGGACTAAAAAGGTCAAAAACTTGAGATAAAAAACTAAAAATATGAGATATAAAGTCAGATATTTGAGATTAAAGGATCAAATTTAAGTCAAAAAAGTCAAAATATTGAGAAAAAATCCAAACAGTTGAGACAAAAAGTCAAAAAGTTGTGACTTAAACTCCAATGTTTGAGATAAAAAGGTCAAATTTCAGACGTGTCAAAATTTGGAAGGTAAAAAATCAAGATCTGAGATAAAAACTCAAAAATTTATAAGATAAATTTTTTTTTTATTATAAAGGAAAACCAATTCGTTATGTCTTTAACAACAAATTCTAGTTTGACACAAACATTTAAGCAGATTCATGCCTGTTAGTCCTTACAGTCGGGGTTCCTTTTAATAAAGAGTGATCAGCTGTTTGTTCTGGTCCAATCACGTGGCTCGATAAGACAAACAGTCTCAGTGTGGGTTTTTCTGCAGCATCGATCCTGGTGATGGATTGGTTTACAGAGTCCACACCAGGACAAGGTCAGAGATCAGAGACCAGGTCAGAGACCAGATCAGCTCGTTGTGTTTCTCCAGACTGACTCTGTCTCTGTTTCTTCTCTCGTCCTCACAGAGAGGCTTCGTGTCCTTCTGCGTTTGTTCCACCTCGTTTCATGAACACGACTGTCAGACGGAGAGAAGCCGCAGAATCATTAATGTGACACGACATCATGATACCAACGAGAAAACGGCGTCTGCCTCTGGTATCGCTCTCATCCTGACAAAACCTGAGATCAAGAAAACGTGTCAGTGAGACTGATCCACGTCCTGTTCTCTCAGGATCAACATCATCCTGCTCACACAGCAGCTGGCTGACAGGCTAACAGGCCTGTTAAAAAGGGACCAAGTCTGTTTTCTGAAGGCTGGTTAGTCAGAAAACAAACTTATTTTTGTTGATATACTGGGATCCAATGAAGTTTTCTGACTAACAGACCTCCTGGTGTCCTGATTATCAGGCCTTGTGATTTTCTGATGTACTGCCTTTCTCATTTACTGACTAACAGGCCTTCTGTTGTTTTCATCTGACAGGCCTCCTAGTTGAAGCTAAAGAGCCTTCTCGCCTTCTGACTAATTGTTCTCTTGACTTTAGGGCTCTCTGATTCCTGACTAACATGCCTCTGAATTAGTGTTTACTTGCCTTCTGACACACTGTCCTCGTGACTAAAGGGCTTTCAGTCGTATGACTTCCCATCCTTTTGGTCTTTTGACTAACAGCCCTTCTAGCTATCTGACTTCCCTTCTGCACTGCAAAAACTGAAATCTAAGCAAGTCATCATGTCTTATTTTTAGTCAAATGTGTCTCACTATTCTTGATTTGAGCCACATTTACTAGACAAGGTCATAAAAATGTCTCATTTCAAGTTTTTTAAAGACAAAAATGAGGCATCAGTTGCTTGTAACAGGTAAAAAAAAAAATCAGCCAATGGGATAAGATAAAAGATTCTTGTTTTAAAACATCTTTCTAATTTCAAGAAACTCCCCGTGTGAATTTGTCTTATCCCATTGGCTGATTTTTTTGACTTGTTACAAGCAATTTACACCTCATTTTTGTCTTAAAAAACTTGAAATAAGACATTTTTATGACCTGGTCTGGTGAATGTGGCTCAAATTAAGAACAATAAGACAATTTTTACTCTAAATAAGACAGAATGACTTGCTTAGATTTCCGTTTTTGCAGTGTGACTAGCTGTCCTTCTAGTTTTTGATTATAGTTCTTGACTTGTGGGCCTGTGACTAATGGGACCTCTGATTTCCTGACAAATGGGCCTTTAGCTTTCTGACTAACTGTCCCTCTTGTTTCTTCAACCAACAGGCCTTCTAAATTTCTGACTAAAGGGCCTTCTTTCCCTCTAAATAAAGTTTTCTTCTTTCCTGTAAATAACCGTCTGTCTTGTTTTCTGACTAACAGGCCTTTGAGTTTAATCAGGGAACAGATGAAGTCAAATTCACAAGGATCTGTTGAAGTGATTGTGAGTCTGAGGGAGAAACTGAGCTGAAGTTTTGTTCCTAAAGAAAATCTCTCTCTGTGTTTGTAAACTCAGATCTGTCTGAGTGAAAATCTTTGTTTAATTTAACGTTTGTTTTTTTTCCTGTAAACTCTCATCAGGATGTTTCCTCTGCAGCTTCTTGTCTAATCACAGCGATGTCTCTTCACCTGATCGATCAGAGGAAGCAGCAGCTCGTCACGCTCCACGGCTCTAAACTCTGCGCTCGCTGATTTGTGGCGTCAGGGAGACATAAACTTTTTCTGTGCGAGCAGGAGGCAGAGAGGACGATTCAGCGTGACACGGAGGTGAGAGCTGCACCTGCACGCCGCCGCCGCCGCCACGGCAGGAGTCACCTTGTCTCTACCTGTAAATGTAACCAAGCAGGAAACTTTTCTGACTCAAAGTCTTTCTGAATAAATCAGGATTTAAAGAAACAGTCAGATCTTTTTGTGTGGAGATAAAACTAAAGAGCTCGCTCTTTTCCTGAGCAGATGGAGGCGCCGCAGGGGACGCCACGGGGACGCCACGGGGACGCCACGGGAAGATCCTGATGTGCTGAGTGAGATCATCGCCTGTTTAAGTGAAAATGAGGGTGAGAGTGTGTAACTGCAAAAATCTGCCCCCATGAAACATCTGAAATGAGTCTGCAGCTGGGCGCCGTGGTTTCAGCGATGACTCCTCCTCCTCCTCCTGTTTCGCCGCCGCCGCCAGCTTCAGTTTCAGCTCAGTCAGAGCTGACGGAGCGGCCTCTGAATCACACAAACAGGAAGTCTCTGTCACAACAACACGCTGACATTTCATCAAAGTGTCACAGGAGGATTTTACTGAAGCATCTTCAGTTTTTTAAAAATCAGTTTAATTTGATTCAGGAAGCAGATGAATCAAGAACTTTCTGCAAAACTGACACCAACGTGTCAACATTTAAACACTGACTCAACATATAAATACAACTTTAACCAAGATTTTGAGGCATTATTTATATTTTTGCATGAGAGAAATGTATAACAATTTCATTTTATTTAAGCATGTGGTGAGACACTATTACAGAAGCCAATTTTTGCCACTGAAAAAATTAAAATGAAAACTTGGCTTTGTTGAGATTTTTTTTTTTTTCGCCTACATTCAAAACTGTAAGATAGAAGTCAAATTTTGAGATATTTCAGTCAAACTTTTAAGATGAAAAGTCAAAACTTTTGAGACAATAAAGTCAAATTTGGACATTAAAAAGTCAAAAAAATAGAGATAAAGGTAAAAAATTTACAATAAAATGAAGTCATTCTAAGACCAAAAGTCAGAATCTAAAGATAAATCAAAATTCACAGATTAAGTGTCAAAATAATGAGACATTTAAGTCAAAATATTGAGATAAAAAGTCAGAATTTCATCATAAAAAGTTGTAATTTTGAGATTAACGTAAAATTTGGAGATAAAAAGTCAAATTTTGGAGACAAATAGTCAAAATTTTTAAGATGAAAAAGTCAAACATTTGAGATTATCAAGTAAATATTTCAAGTTAAATGTCAAATTTTTAAATGAAAAGTCAAAATTTTCTGATAATGCTCTAAATTTTTCGATAAAATGTAGTCATTTTGAGATGGAAAGTTGAACTTAAAAGATCATAAAGTCAAAATTTGAGCAATAAAAAAATCGTAATTTTGAGGTAAAATTTTAAACCTTTGAGATAAAAAGTTGAAATTTTAAGATACTGAAGTTAAAGACATGAGATTAAAAGTCAAAATCTTCAGAATAAAAGTCCTTAGTCTCAAATTTTTTTACCGTTTTAAAGAAATTTAACCAAGCCTTATTTTTATTGTTCTAGTTTTAAAAAGCAGAAATAGGCTTTCTACACATTATTAATGTTTACATTATAGAAAATGTTTCCTTCAAACAGTGAAGGAGAGTTTTAGATAAATGTTTGGGTTGTGAAGCTTCTTTGTCGTCTTTGAGGATCTTTGGGTATTTTTGGAGGATCTTACGGGGGGGGGGGNTGAAGACGATGACCTCAGTTTTTAACACAGCAAACAAAAAAAGCTGATGTGAAGGAGCAGTTAAGTGCTCCTGCATCTATTTTTCAAAGATTTTAATTACAAAATAAGACGAGAAACATCTCGACAGATACTCAAAAAAATTTATTTCTTTGCTGAAAGTAAAACTAACTTCTTTTATCATTAAAATTCAGACGTCAGCTTCAGTTTTGGGTCGATGTTCTGCAGCCTGTGAACAGAAACCAGCTCTGATGAGTTCAGAGACGATAAATCATCATTTATCAGATAAAAGCTGATTTATTTGTCAGGATTTAACATCATATTTCTTGGTCCAGGTCAGAGAAAGTTACAGACCCCCCCCCCCTGCAGTTCCAACAGCTCTGTGATTAATAATAAAAGACGAAGATTTCACGTTGATGGTTTCCTCCCTCTCTGACGCTCTGACCCCACTTTTAGATAAAGAAAAAACCTTTTTCAAAGAATATTGCAGCTCGTCTCCAGTGAAGCGCGCGGAGAGCATTTCTGTTTGAAGAAGCTTTTACTGCAGAGATGGCGCCTCGTCCTCTGACGTCGTCTCTGCAGAAAACACCAGAGTCTGGGTTTATTAAAGAAAATATCTTTAAGTTTTTGAGTGTTGGACATCAGGGTGAAGAAAACAGTGAGGAGCTTTTGGTCTCAGAGCAAAATGAGACGATTAATGGACACAGTTTAGTCTTGATGCTCTGCTGCTTTTATTTATCCAACTTTTAATTATTTATCAGTGCGAAAACATGGCGTCCATCTTTGTCAGGTTTTACTCACGGCTCATTAACCTGCAGAAGACTCAGGTGAGGTGACCGTGTTGACCTTCACTGAACACGATCAGAGAAATGTGATGGCTCAAAGAACGGATCGTTCACGCAAAACTCGTGAGTGATGTGAGATTTTCAAGGACGATCTGAGCATTCTGACTCAAGTTTTCTTTGATTCTCTTCTTTCTGTTTTCTCATACTTCAGGTCTAAACTGGGGGCAGGCTTTCTGGGCTCTGGAGTTTTATGTTTGCAATATTTGAACCTGAACCTGGACGAGTCAACGACAGGCTGAAACAGGGAGACGTCAATAATGCTGATCTAATCGAAGTTCAAGGTAAATGTTTGACCAAACGTGTGTTTGGTTTTTAGGACAGAGAAGAGGCAGATCTTTACTTCAGCTGCATGATAGAGAAAATAAAATGCTTTCAAAATAGATAATAACTCAGGTTAGTGCGAAAAACACAGATAATCTGCAGGAGGGTCAGTACAGAGAGAGACAGCATTGACAGAGGGCCTGTTAGTCAGAGAATAAAGAATATCGACTAAATCCAAAGAAATTTTCTGACTAAAAGGCCTTGACTAATGGGTCTTCCGGTTTTCTGACGAACAAAATGTCTGATTTTTGGACTAACAGGCCTTCTGATATTCCAGCAAACAGGCGATCTAATTTTCAAAATAACATGCATCTGATTAACAGGCCTTCTGACTTTTGGTCTAACAGGCTTTCTAATTTTCTGACAAACAATCTTTTTGATTTTCCGACTAACATACCCTCTGACTTACAGGTTTCTTGATATTCGTTTTTTTGGGTCTATTGATTTTCTGACTAACTAGCCTTCTGATTTTCTGCCTTATGGACCTTTTGAGTTTTCTTACAACTAGGCTTTTTACCAAGAGGCCCTCTGATTCCCCGACTAACAAGCTTTTTGATCTTTCTGACTAACAAACCTTTTGATTTACTGACCAACAAGCCTTCTAACTTTTGGACTAACAGGTCTCCTGATTTTTCTGACTCACAAACCTGGTGATTTTCTGACAAACAGGCCTTCTGACTAGCAGTTCTTCTGGTTTTCTGACTAACAAAACGTCTGATTTTTTGACTAACAGGCCTTCTGATATTCCAGCAAACAGGGGATCTGATTTTCAAAATAACATGCATCTGATTAACAGGCCTTCTGACTTTTGGTCTAACAGGCTTTCTAATTTCCTGACTAACAAATCTTTTGATTTTCTGACCAACAGGCTTTCTAATTTTTGGACTAACAGGCCTTATAATTTTCTGATAAACCATCTTTTTGTTTTTCTGACTCACAAACCCTTTGATTTTCCAACTAACATACCCTCTGACTCACAGGTTTCTTGATATTCGTTTTTTTGGGTCTATTGATTTTCTGACTAACTAGCCTTCTGATTTTTTTGCCTTATGGACCTTTTGAGTTTCCGACAACTAGGCTTTTTACCAAGAGGCCCTCTGATTTCCCGACTAACAAGCTTTTTGATTTACTGACCAACAAGCCTTCTAACTTTTGGACTAACAGGTCTCCTGATTTTTCTGACTCACAAACCTGGTGATTTTCTGACAAACAGGCCTTCTGATTTTTGGACTAACAGGCCTAATAATTTTCTGATAAACCATCTTTTTGTTTTTCTGACTCACAAACCCTTTGATTTTCCAACTAACATACCCTCTGACTCACAGGTTTCTTGATATTCGTTTCTTTGGGTCTATTGATTTTCTGACTAACTAGCCTTCTGATTTTTTTGCCTTATGGACCTTTTGAGTTTCCGACAACCAGGCTTTTTACCAAGAGGCCCTCTGATTTCCCAACTAACAAGCTTTTTGATCTTTCTGACTAACAAACCTTTTGATTTACTGACCAACAAGCCTTTTAACTTTTGGACGAACAGGTCTCCTGATTTTTCTGACTCACAAACCTGGTGATTTTCTGACAAACAGGCCTTCTGACTAGCAGGTCTTCCGGTTTTCTGACTAACAAAACGTCTGATTTTTGGACTAACAATCCTTCTGATATTCCAGCAAACAGGGGATCTGATTTTCAAAATAACATGCATCTGACTAACAGGCCTTCTGACTTTTGGTCTAACAGGCTTTCTAATTTGCTGACTAACAAACCTTTTGATTTTCTGACCAACCTTTTAGTTTTCTTGATATTCGTTTTTTTAGGTCTATTGATTTTCTGACTAACTAGCCTTCTGATTTTCTGCCTTATGGACCTTGTGGTTTTCTGACAACCAGGCTTTTTACCAAGAGGCCCTCCAATTTCCCAACTAACAAGCTTTTTGATCTTTCTGACCAACAAGCCTTTTAACTTTTGGACTAACAGGTCTCCTGATTTTTCTGACTCACAAACCTGGTGATTTTCTGACAAACAGGCCTTTCATTATTAGGTCTTGTAAGCTTATTAATTTTCTGACTAACAGACCCTCCGATTTTCTGCCTTATGAACCTTGTGGTCTTCCAACAACTTGGTCTTTTAGTAGAGGATTAACAGGCCTTCCTATTTTTAGACTTACAGGCTTTTTGAATAATGATCTTTTGAGTTTCTGGCTAAAGGGCCTTCTAACTTTTGGACTGATGACTGAAAAGATGACATATTTGTTGTGGCGCTGGCAGCTTTGTTTTTTTAGTGTGAAAGTGTTAAAAATAAATGTTTGTCTTATAGATGGTGAGTGAATCTGTCTTTGAAACCTGCTTTTATGTCACAGAATCATCAATAATTGGCACCAAAGTTTGATCCACACTGATGAATTTCTTCACCTTCAACGGTTCAAATTACTTTTTTATTTACAGAGAATCTGTCTGACACTAAAACAAAGTCTGACAGGAACAAAAGAAGGTGAAAAACTTCCTCTCAGCCAAGGTCGTCCTGTTTCCGTATGCAGATGAGCTGCAGGTGAAGAAAATGCAGCGTGTGATCGTTTTAATAAACAGGAAACTGAAGCTGCTAACGTCGTCTGAACACACGTTTGTATCAGCGACAGTTTCACACTGTTCAAACTTCAGTGGAGTAAAAACAGAATGAAAAAGATGCACAAAGCCAGTCAAAGTCGTTTTGGTCCCAGTCAATATTGTCACTTTACAAACTTTAAGAGATATTTCTCTAAAGCAGTGGTTCCCAACCTTTTCCAACTCGAGCCAACTTTTATGTTTCAAAAATGTTTGTGTCCCAACTCCAACCCGACAAGTACAGAGGACATAAAATGTCCCAATAACCCAAAATGTAATAACTGGTCGACAATCTAACAGATTCTGAGCCCAAAACAAAATAACTTTTTGACAAGAAAGTAACAATTTGTTACAGTTTGAGTCAGTTAGTACATTTTGGTTTTTAATACGTTGTTTTTGTTAAGTTTTGGGCTCGGCACTTTTGTTACATTTTTGACAAGTTATTACATTTCGTGTTTTATTACATGTTGGGTCATGGTTACGTTTCGGGTCATATTACCCATTGACCACTAAAATACCTTCTCACCTTTTTATACATGAATGGCTGAACATTTTTAATATCCTGACTGAGTTTGTAGCTTTTAACATTTACAACATGCTGTTTATTTGTGTCTTTATTTATTTTTATCTTGTATCATTGTTACTGCTGTCAAAATTATCGCATTAGCGGGTGGTAATTAATTTTTAGAATTGATGCCGTTAAAAATTTTCTCGCATTTAACGCATGCGCAGAATGACCCGCCCATACATCCCATAATGCCACTCAGAAGTGCAGTGACACGCAGTAAGCAGAGCGGATGCATGCGTGCGGTGAATGTAAACATGGATGAAGAGCAGGTTGGCCCTCCTGATGGGGAATTTCAGTTTAAAAAGAATACAGATGGAACAATAAATAAGCAGATAGTAATTTGCACTCACTGCAGGAAGGAGCTCCGGTTCCATTGAAGCTATTCTGGCCTAAAGTACCATCTCGAACATAAGCATCCGAGGGCTTCCAGTTCCAAAACTACAGCTCGCTTGCGACAGACCACACAAACTGAACGCCGGCCAATGACCAACTCCACCAAGGAGGAATTAACAATAGCGGAATGGGTTGCAAAGGACTCAAGCTCAAAGCAGGTAGATTTAGCCTGATGTTCTGGTTTTGAATTTTTTATTTAAAAAAAAGAGTGTCCCTGGTGTGCTAGTTTGAAGAGGGGGGAAAATCCTGTTCTATTACTGAAAGAAAGAAAGAAAGAAAAAGTCTTGTTGATTTTGAAGAGAAAAAAAGAATACTGTCTGAGAAATAATAATGTTGTTGAACAATATTAATGCCATCCAGTGTGGATTTATGGTTGAAATGAACCAATACAGTATGTTGCTATACAGTATATATCCACCTTGTGTCATTTCTTTCCATTCTAACAATAATTTACAGAAAAATATGACATATTTTGGGGTTAATTTGAATTTCGATTAATTAATTTTTAAGCTGTAATTAACTTGATTAAAATTTTTAATCGTTTTACAGCCCTAATCTTTATATAATTACACTCCACTAAAATTTGACTATTTTAGAAATGATTGGCGGCCCACTTGCAATACTTTCAAGGCCCAACAGGGGGCCACGGACCACAGGCTGGGAATCACTGCTCTAAAGTATAAGTTCAGTACATGTTTGATTCTCTGAATTTCAGAAATCAACGTCTGTATTTTCATAATTTATTGGGAGCTTCTTTCGGCCTCTTGAGAAAATCTGAACGTGTCTTTTCTTTTTCATAGCTGTAAATCTTCAGACCTTAAACGTGTGATTTTGATGCGTTCAGCATCAGTTCAGGTGTTTAAACGTGGACAAAAACTGGCTGATGTTTGGATCCACAGAGTTGAACCTGTGCCCTCCTGAATCAGCCCCACAGGAAGTTAAGTCGCCAAAGTCACAGAGTTCAGTCGTATCTTTGGCGTCTGGACTCCGAACTGTCATCCTGAATGTTTTTCCAGCGTCTTCATGAATATTCATGCAGCTTCATTTGCATACTGTCCAGGATATTTGCATAAGCGGTGACACAAAGATCAGCGTGAGGGGAGCAGATGAATCAGAGGACACGCAGAGCAAACGCAGAGCTAACGTGGGCAGATCGGGCCCTCGGGGGACGGCAGGTCGGCATTCATTACTTTCATTAAAGCAACGAGCCAAAGAAGACGAGAGGCAAAAGCTGACAGGAGCAGGAGAGATTCACCGAGGGGACGGGGAAATGATTCACAAAGTTACAATAAATCCAAGAGAAACGATTAAAGAAGTGAGAGAACAGAGGAGTCCAAGTGATTCGGGAAAAAAGGAGCAAAGTTCAGAGAATATTCAAGAAGTCAGAGTCAAAGGAGATTCAGGAAATGAGAGAAAGAAAAAATCCAGAGACAGTTCAGGAGGTTGGAATAAAGTTTAGTCCAGAGACGAATCAGGAAGTTAGAGTTTAGTTAAGTCCAAAGACTGTTCAGATATTAAAGTGAGGTAAAGTCCAGAGACAATTCATGAGAAATTAGTACAGTGAACGCTAAAGAAGATTCAGGAAGTAAAACTATGGTAAAGTCCTCAGAGTATTCAGTGAGTTAAAGTACAGTAAATTTTGAAGATAATTCAGGAAGTTAAAGCACGGTAAAGTCTAAAAACTGTTTAGGAAGTTAGAGTTTGATTAAGTCCCAAGACTATTCAGGAAGTAAGAGTGAGGTTAAGTCGAGAGATTCACAGAGACGTTCTGGTAGCCAGGGTTCCTTTTAAAGAGTTAACAGTTTCAGATCAGTGTCAGCGTCTTTGAGTTCTTTGACGTGTTTACTGACTCTCACAGACTCTGGGGCTGCTGGGAAACGCTCTTTGACCCCGCCCCTCGTCTCCACACGCTCTCAGAGAGGTAAACGCTGTCACGCCGCCGCGCCGTGCTGCCAGGTGAGATGATGCTCTAAAATGCAAATGTTCTCCTGGATAAAGCTGCTGCATTTTTCATGGAGGACGCCGCCGCTCCTCTGCTAAGATACGACACCGACACGGGCGCCAGCGAGCAGCGTTTGGAGTCATAACGCACCTGTTAACGATGACTCATTGTTTCAAACCGCGTCATGACATCAGACTCAGAAGAGTTTTTATTTCAGGCTCACGGTTTACAACCAGCTGATTTCTGCGGATAGAAAATCAGTCTTTACATCCATCCTTCACTTTTTACAGCAGAATAAAAAAGCTGCTGAATAAATGATGAGTCCAGGTGATTCTCTTCCTCTTGACCTTTGACCTCAGAGCTCAGGCAGCACAGAAATCTACTTTAGAGACATTAAAAATGAAAAACGTGTTGTATAACTGTGTGTGACTGAGCCTGCACAGCTGTGATCCTCAGGGGATAAACACACACACACACACACACACACACACACACACGGGGCCTCAGGCTGATTGTTTACATGTTAAACCAGAGTTTTACATATTTGAGGACAAACAAACATCAGAAGAGTCAGATTTTATCATCAACGACGACATGAAACAGAAACGAAGCAGAGAAACGTTCAGAGAGCAAATCAATCAGCTGTTTTTCCCAGAAACAAACTCAATTAATCTATAAAACTTTATTTATACAGCTCCAAATAACAACAAACATCATCTGAAGACATTAACTCATCCAGATTTTATGTTTTTATTAAATCGACCAAAAAGTGGAGATTATTATCATAATTATAATGAGCGATAATGAAATATATTATAGTGAAATTCTGCAAAGAACAATGACATAATGGCTCGGAAAATAAAAACTTAACCTGCAAATGAGACAAAACAAAGTGTTTGAACCCGAAAATAACAAAAACAAACCAAATACAAAACAGGGGATTCTAATAAACACGTGGTAAAAAAAAAATAGAAAGTAAAAAGAAGGACAAGGAAAATAACTTTGAAAAAGAAATAATGTAGCTCACAATATTTTTTTTTCAAATGGAAATTTGTTAAAAGGAAAGTTTAAAAACAACAGGAAATAAAAAAAATTAGAAAACAAAATTGCAGCTTAACCCTGATTAGAGGTCAAAGTAGAAAACCAGAACCAAGGAAACAATAAACAAATAAGAAAATGAGCAGAAGTAAATCTAAAAGGATGAAATAGTAACTTAAAAATGTAAAAGAAAATAACACAAGTGAAAAACAAAGAAGTAAAGACATTAGAAAAAAATAGATATTAAGCAAAAACAAGAAAAAAAGGTCAACACCAAAGAAATATTTTTAATAATGTGTAAATGAGAAAAGAAATAAAGAAAACCAAAAATTATGATTTAAATTGTTAATGAAAAATAAAAAATAAAAAAGGGAAATGAAAACAAATAGAGATATAAACCAAAAAAAGAACAAGAAGAAATCAATTGGGAACTGAAAATGTAAAAAAAGAAACAGTAACAAAAGTCAGAAAAGGAAAAAATAAAAAAGCCGAACGTGGGAAAGATAAAATTAAAGCTAAAATAATGAGATGAACACAACATGTGTACAAAAATAAAGGTGGAAAAAGAAAATAAAAAACTGTAATGAATGAAAGAGGAAATGTAAACTCAGAAAAAGGAAAGTTATGCAACAAAATATTAAAGAAAGAATTTGTTAATATTTTTAAAAAGGGAAAACATCAGAGTTACAGCTTCTCAGAGAATAAATGTATCAATAAAAGAGAGAGAGTGTGTGTGTGTGTGTGTGTGTGTGTGTGTGTGTGTGTGTGTGTGTGACAGATGTCGCTGAGCTCAGGGATCATTCATTGACTTTTGTGTCTTCAGGCGTTCAGCTCCTTGTTTCTGTCAGGACCTCATTAAAAGTGACACAGCCTGGTCGTTCAGCTGCTGTAATGAGTTTCCTGCCCGCGGGCCGTCACCCTGAGCGCAAGCCGCCATCTATCCGGGCGCCGCACACACACACACACACACACACACACACACACACACACACACACNAGTCTACCTGGCGTACTGTTTCCCACAATGCACGGCGCTAATGGCGTTTGTCAGTTTGGGGGCGCTCAGGTTGAGGTGAATTACTGACACCTACTGGAATAAATCAGCTCAACTACAACACAACAACAAAAATGTGAAACGGTCCCAGAGATAAAAGTGAAGTGACAGGAAAGAAACAGCGGTAAATCTGCTCACTTCATCATGAAAGAGCTGTTTACTTTTACCAAATTCATAAAAGCCCCTAAATCATTTATCACTTTTTATTTTACACTAACAGCCTACGTGGGTAATGAGGACGCAGTTTTTACACCAGCTGGAAAAATAAAAAGTCAGTTGGTTTCAGATTAATTTTCAATACACGATAACTTTTGGTGCAAGATAAAAAATCAAATATGGTGATTTTGCTGTAATAAACTTTTATACCTTTACAAATTTAATAAAATCAGGACTTTTATCTCTCCCTGAATTTGTTGTTTTTCTAAATGAATTAAAAATGTTCCTTGAACCACTAAAAATCATAAAAAAATCATAAAAATTCTCAAAAAAATTACAACTTCCTTCCCATGTTTAATTTCATTTATTTATTTTCCTTTGTATCTCATTAACATCTAATTTAACTTATCTACTTTTATTGCTCCTGTAACTTCTCCACTGATTGATGTGGTGAATTAATGACTGAAATGTTCTCATGGATTTATTTATGATAAAGTTAAACATTAGAAAAAAACAGAAATCCAGAGTAGTATACGACTAAACAGGTCCAACAAAACAGTCACACTACAGATACATGTGGAAGTAGGAGGTTTGGAAAACAGCCAGGGTGACAGCTTCTTTTTCCCCCATTTTTGGTCCTTACAGCTTGTTCTGTTTCAGTTTTTAAGTTTCATTTATGAGGGTCTGAGCCGACGACAGCGTTGGCGAGGATCCTATTGGACCCCAGTGATAACGCCAAACTCCCAACATGCACATGACCGGTGACAAAAACTGATACATGTGATATAAGTGACCCCTACCTACACCTCAAATTATCCTTCAATCCTTCTTTGTTTCTCTTTCTTTCTGTGACTTTACGTATAATAATAATAATAATAATAATAATAATAATAATAATAATAATAATATAAGGAAGTGCTTAAAGTCCAACCAAAATTTGGCCGCCCTTCCGAAGGAATGCAAAAAAATCTAAGATTCTTGTGCTTTCACTGCAAAAACTGAAATCTAAGTAAGTCATTCTGTCTTATTTGTGGTAAAAATTGTCTTATTGTTCTTAATTTGAGCCACATTCACCAGACCAGGTCATAAAAATGTCTTATTTCAAGTTTTTTTTAGACAAAAATGAGGTGTTAATTGCTTGTAAGAAGTAAAAAAAATCAGCCAATGGGATAAGATAAAAGATTCTTGTTCTAAGACATCTTTCTAATTTCAAGAAACTTCCCGGGTGAATTCGTCTTATCCCATTGGCTGATTTTTTTGACTTGTTACAAGCAATTTACACCTCATTTTTGTCTTTAAAAAACTTGAAATGAGACATAATTATGACCTTGTCTAGTAAATGTGGCTCAAATTAAGAACAATAAGACAAATCTTACTAAAAATAAGACATAATGACTTGCTTAGATTTCAGTTTTTGCAGTTTTTATAATGATACGATTATCAACTATAATAAATTATACTACAATAATGCTTATCTCTGTTTATGACTTTAATGTGTTGTTTTATCTTTACTTTCACTTTCACTCTGTTCTCGAGGATATGACTCTAATAAAACAACGTGTCATTGACCAGCTGAGACACAAACACAGAAACAGAGAAACAGAGCAGTGATAAAGAAACGTGAGCTGTGTGTGGACGGAGATAAAGATAAATGGATGGAGTGAAAGATGGAGTCCATGTTTTATTTATCTGTGGTTAAGTGCAGGAGAGAGCTCCATAAAAAAAAATACAGGACAAGAACAAAAATCTCAACCTGCTCAAACCTGTACTGTGTGAAATAAATTAGTTTTATTTCATATGATGATATTTTTCCTCATGATTCAGGTATAAAATATGCAACAAGAAGCACAGAGGAGGTTTTGAACAATCTGCTATTACATTTTTTCATTCATTTAATTTATAAACAACTCAAAGATTAACTTGAACATATACAAAGTCTGGATCAAATCCAGATATATAAGTTTGATATGAACTAAATAAATCTCTTCTTTTTTCACTCTGAGGATCAAAACGTTTGTAACAGCAGTGAAAGGAAACATGGAGCTTTATTATTCTGTCTGTGAGCTGCTGCCCTCTGCTGGACTCAACTTTAAAATAATCATTTTCAGAAGAAATCTCAAACTGTTTCTCAGAAAAAAACAAAACACACGAATGAAAGCTTTGAATTTAATCCACGTTTAACTTGACTCACTTTAAAATCAAGAAGCAAACAACGAATTTGTGTCATAAATGAGCGTTAAAATACTCAGCCTGGCCATAAAAAAGTCACATCCTGAGGAAGAAATAGATAAAAGTCTCTGATTGGATAATTACTGCACGGGTGACTGATGTTTGTTTAAGGAGGAAAGAATCACTGGCATCAAAAAGAGAAAACATCGAAGGAAATTGATGCAGAAACGACCAAAATTGGGGTGGGAAGCATCAACTTAAGGTGGACTGACCTTGAAGGTGGATTAAACTGTATTACATTGGATAAAAACATTCACTTAAATAATAAATTACAGCTCTGGAAAAAAGGAAGAGACCCCTGAAAGATGTTCAGAAATCAACATCTCAACATATTTGAACATTTTACTCAAACAAATACCTTTAACCACACCAATTAAAAAATAATTTACCCCTAAATTCAATATTAACCTGTGTCAGGATATTTTTATTCTTCTTAGGGCCTGAAAAAATGTTTTCAGTTTTTTTTCCAAACATATATATATTTTAAAAAATGTCATAGACAAACATTTGAGGGTGAAAAAGCTTATAAACTATAAATTATTTAGTGTTAAAATGGATGAAAGAGAATTAAAAAGTTTTGCAAAACATTAAAAAAATATTATTCTTGAAATTACCAAAGAAAAAAGAAAAAAAAGAGAAGTCAAAGAAAAAAATAAGTCATATTTGCATTAAGTTCATACGGAAGAGGATTAGGGCCACTGAGAAAAAAAAAATCCCCCCAAAAAAATGTCAGAATTCTGACTTTTTTCTCAGAATTCTGCCTTTTTTTTTTTTAGATTTTTTTTTTCTCAGTGGCCCTAATCCTCTTCAGTAGAATTCTGACTTTTTTCTCAGAATTCTGAGATTAAAGTCAGAATTCTGAGAAAAAAGTCAGAAGTCAGAATTTTGACTTTTTTCTCAGAATTCTGACTTTTTTTTTTTTTGGAATTTTTTTTTTTCTCAGTGGCCCTAATCCTCTTCCGTAAGTTCACGCTGTTTTATGTTGAATGCTCATTTACAAATATTTGGAAAAAAAAATTGAAATCTTTTTTTTATGCCTTAATACAAATGAAAACACACAAGGGAAAAATTGTGACATTGACTTTAGTTATTCATGCATCAGAGGGTTAAACAGCAAAATCAGAAAAAAAATTGAAAAATTTGCAGTGGTCTCTTTGTTTTTTCCAGAGCTGTATAAATAATTAAACAAACCTCACGTATCGTGAACTTTGATTTCGAACATGTTCAAAGGAATTCAAAATAAGGAACAAGGAAGTCAGAAGAGAAAATCAAACAGATTTATGATTCCGTCAATAACAGGGGGATATAAAACCTTGAGTGTAAAGATTAGATCTGTACCAGTTTTACTCCTGACTTTGCCCTCGAAGAAAAATATGAAACAAAAAGTACAGATAATAACTTGTGATTGTGTTCCGTTTGTCTACATGTCCTCGCAAATAAAAAAAAAAGAACAATGAAAACGTTTAAATCTTTAGTATTTTTTTAAGGGAAGGGATTCTGTTGAAACCAAACCACGGTCAGGTAGACCAACAAACATTTCAGCTACAACTGACAGGAAAATTGTTCTGGATGCAAAGAAAAACCCACAAATAACTTCAGCTGAAATACAGGACTCTCTGAAAGAATGTGGTCTGGCTGTTTCAAGATGCACAATAAGGAGGCACTTGAGGAAAAATGGGCTGAAGAAAGACATTTCTACACAAATGCCACAAAGTTTCCTGCTTACAATACGCCAAACAGCACAGAGACAAGCCTCAAAACTTCTGGAACAAAGTCATTTGGAGTGATGAGAGCAAAAGTGANAATCTGAGATATAAAGTTGGGTTATAAAATTTTAATTCAAATTCTTGAGATAAAAGTCAAAATTCACACATGACAATGATCCAAAACACAAGGCCAAGTGGACCTGCCATTGGCTACAGCAGAATAAAGTGAAGGTTCTGGAGTGGCCATCTCAGTCTCCTGACCTCAATATCATTGAGCCACTCTGGGGAGATCTCAAACCTGCAGTTCATGCAAGACAGAGCAAGAATTTACAGGAACTGGAGGCTTTTTGCCAAGAAGAATGGTCAGTTTCACCATCTGAGAAAATAAAGACCCTCATCCACAACGAGCACAAAAGACTTCAAGCTGTCATTGATGTTAAAGGGGGAAATACACGCTGTTAAGAACTGGGGGAGGGAAACTTTTCATCAGGGTCATTCTGGAAGTTTCTGCTGTCATTATGAATTAGACTTCAACCTTGTTCTTATGGGCAGTAAATCAGCTAAGGTAAAGTGGGATCTGTAAAAGTTATCTATTCATCAATCAAACAAATAAACCCCCGATAACAAAAGACGAAAATACCTGCAGCTCACGTGTAAAGTTGGGGGTGTTTACAGATTGAACTTTGGCCTCAGTGTTAAATAGGTCAATCAAATACTGCATCTGCTGCTCATTAACCCCCGACTTAAGGAGGGCTAATAAATAATACAAACAATCTTTATGTCGCAAACTTTGATCTCCTGAATATGATTCAAGGAAGTCAAATGAGGAAATTAAATCAGATTTATGATTCAGCCATAAGGACAGAACGGAATAAAAAGGAGATCAGGGGGCAAGCAAGGACCGATTGTTCTGTAGAGGTGAGAAAAGGTGAGACCTGCACCAGTGTGACTCCTGACTTTAAGGTGTGTGAGTGTTTGTGTATTAATTTGTGTTCCCTGTGTTTCAGATGAAGCTCTCTGTGCTGTTGTTGTTGTCGGCTCTGCTGACTCTGGGCTCAGCTGCTCCAAAGAGCCTGGAAACGAAGAACCAAACTGAAGAAGGTAAAAAAAGAGGAGATTAGTTTGTCTTTGCATATGTTTAACAAGTTGTTCAATGAGCATTTTTTTTTTGCATTTTTCAAAGCCTTCTAATTTGCACAGATTTTTACAGCAAAAAATGCACAATGCAGTATGTTCAGGATTATTGCATTGGTATTTTTTACAGTCCTGACAATTATTCTTTTTGAAAATATTTCAAAAATATTTGAATGGAAGTCAATGGGAGACTTCTGCATTTCTGCCTAAAACTGCTTTAACTATGAGATCCTACAGATTTGCTTCTAGTCACAGACTTTATTTTTGTCTTTAACCCTGTGGTGCATAGTGGTCACTACAGTAAACACCTATTTAAAACTTATTTCCTCCTAAATTCACTGGTTCATGTGGTGGAAATTCATATTAGTCTGTGTCAGGATATTTTTATTCTTCTTAGGGCCTGAAAAAATGTTTTCATTTTTCCCCGTATATATACAAATACAAACATTTGAGGGTGAAAAAGCTTATAAACTATAAATTATTCAGTGTTAAAATGGATGAAAGAGAGTTAAAATGTTTGGCAAAGCATTAAAAAAAGATAATTTATGAAATTACCAAAAAAAAAACAGAAAAGAAATCAAACAAAAAAAAGTCATATTTACATTAAGTTCACAGTTTTATGTTGAATGCTCAGTTAAAAATGTTTGGGGAAAAAAATTAAGACCTTTCTTTCATGCTTTAAGACAAATAAAAACACTCAAAGGGAAAAATCCTGACACTGACTTTCATAATTCATGCATCAGAGGGTTAAAATGTTCAAGAAACTTCTCAGGATTTTTATAAATCTTCAGCTTTCTGCTATCTTCTACAATTTTTGATAGACAGCTTTTTAAGCAACACAAAGTTTTAGGGTTTTTTTTTTTTTTACAAATCAGAGTGTGACCAGGTAGAACACACCTGTCAAACTCAAGGCCCGTGGTCATTTTCAGCTTAACAGGTCTGGTTGCCATATAATTAATGAATCAAAAGGACACATTGATCTTTCCCTGAGTTAGATCATAGCTGCAGAGATGAAATGATGTGGAAAAACTTCCATAAAATCCACAAACTTTACTCCCCAGACATGATTCATACATCAGAGTGTAGAAAAACAAGTCAAACACTGCTGGAGAGCGACAGGTGTGATAAAAACTGCTTCATCTGCACTAATGTTAAAACTGAGCTGCAGAGAAAGTGATGGATCGTCTTTGTAGTCCTTTTTTAACTCACTGTGGTGTCCACATTTTTCACATTACAGACATAAAAAATACATCACTGCGTTCATTAGAGTCTTCTTTGATAGTTATCTTGGTTTTGGCTCAGCAACCACTGTTACAGACCGTCATGTTACCCCTTTGTTTCTGTGTCTCGTTGAGTTTCACTTTCTCTCTTCTCCCTAAGCGCCTGTCACTCACTTTACTCTAAACCCTTCCCCTTTGCTACTGTGCCTGTGAGTGTGTAACTGCCCAGTCAGGGCAATAAGCCGTCCACTCTCTACATAAAGGCAGAGTGTGTTTGTTTGGTGTTATTCTACAGCTCCATGGTTTTGGAAAAGTGACAGCTACCTCTTTGCTTTGCTGGTTGGAATAGTTCTGGGGGTAAATAAAGTAGTCCTTTCTTAACTCACTGTAGTGTCCACATCTTTCACAGTACACTCTCTGACAAAAGTCTTGTCACTTTTCCAAGTTGTAAGAGCAACAAATAATTACTTGACTTGTAGTTGATCAACTGGAATCAGAAATGGCTTATATGAAAGGTAAAGGCCTCTAGATCAGTGTTTCCCAACCTATGGGTCATGACCCCCTGGTGGGCCGCAGAGGTATTGCAAGTGGGCCGCCAGATCATTTCCAAGATAGTCTGAAATTTAATGGAGGGTAATTATATAAAGATGCAAATACACAGAATAATGTTTAAAATGCTGAAACTCATAGGATATTAAACATGTTCAAACATTTGTATATAAGAAAAGTCCTTTAAGAAGGTTAAAGCCCAATATGTAACATGACCCTAAATTTCAGGTCTGAAATGTAACTAAAAATGAAATAAAACAAATGTTGTATAACCAAAAAATCTAATCAGTTGTTAACCAGTTGTTACATTGTGGGTAAATGGTTATCACGTTTACATAGCATTACACAGCACTAGTACTTGTAGGGTCAGATGTGGGTTGCGAACATTTTTGAGACTTAAAAGTGGGCCCTGAATTGGAAAAGGTTGGGAGCCACTGCTCTAGATCAGGGGTTCCCAAACTTTTCCGCCTGTGACCCCCAAAATGGCAGCGTTAGCCACTGGTGACCCCCTGCTGTGGTACAACACTAATGGACCAATCCAAAAAAACGGACAAAAGCAAACAAAAAACCCAGAGGAGGCTTTGATTTACCGACTAATGTGCACTTTGCTGTGTTCACTGCATCAAACTTCAACAAAGAAATGTGAAAAACAGATAAAACATTTTCTGTTTGCATAATTTTATGTTATCTTTAACCCCTATTTTTGCCTTTATTCTTACAATAATGGATAAAATTGTTCATAGTTTTTGATTTTGGGACACATGCCATGACCCCCTATCAATGTCTGGCGACCCCCAATTTGGGAACCACTGCTCTAGATTATGCTCATTATACCAAAATAAAGTCTCATCATTCATTAATTTTTTATCATTTAATTAGGACAGAAATATCAGATTTTGCTTGGACAAAAGTCTTGTAGCATACAAAAACAATTCATGGTAGAAATTATACTTTTATTTGAAAACATGCTACAATACGTTCGGAACATAAAGTCACGGTGTCTTGGGAAAAAGAATTAATATTGTGTATGACTCCCATGAGCTTGTAGGACTGCATCCATGCGTCTCGGCAATGACTCAAATAACTTATTGATGAAGTCGACTGGAATGGCAAAGAAACAGGTGTCATGGGCTTTACCAAGCTGTAAACATCACACCACTTTTTGACGGTTTCATTTCACACCCAGTTATTAATGTGAAGGCCCTTGACATTAAAAATAACCATTTAGTGTAAAAATTAAATGATTAGAAATAAAGTTAGATGCCATTTTAAGTTACTTTGTTCTTGTGCGACAAGACACTTGTCAGGGACTGTACATACATTAAAAACACATCTCTGTGTTCTTTAAAGTCTTTGGATGCTAATGGTTTAATCATTTTTTTGATAGTTATCATAGTTTGGGGGAAGTGACCGTTGTTTCAGAGTGTTGTGTTACCCCTTTGTTTTGCTGGTTGGAATAGTTCTGAGAGAAAATCTCAGTGATCTTTGTTTTACTTCCTGATAAGTTGATACCACACAGTTTGTTTAAGGGTGGTAGAGATTTAAAGGTGTTTTAATCTGTGTCTCTTGTTGTACCCTCCTCTCTACAGTCATCCACCTGAACCTGGATCTGGAGGACGTAGTCCCTGAACTCACCGCTAATGGATCCCTGCTGGCTGTGCTCACTCCTCCAGACTCAGAGGAAGAAGAGGTTGCACAGCCTCGTTCATTTACCCAACAAGGCTCCACTCTGAGGTGGCAAACCTTGAGAGGCTCCATCCCCTCTGGTGCTGTTAGGATCTACAACAGCTACACCAATCGCTACGACTACGTGTGCAAATACGGGTGCTCTTCAGGCTTCTTCAACCCCAGCTTGGGTCGACGATGTCGGTACCCCTTCAGAGGGCGGGAGCGGCTCGGGTACCCATTCGAGATCCTGGTGAACAAAGACAACTTTGAGATCTTAGAGTGGCAGTCGAGTTCCCGAGGCCGAGTGCCACAGAACTCCGTCAAAACCTGCCTCGAATCTGATATTTACGTCGGGATGAACAGGTACGGTCTTGGGAAGGTGAAGGTCAGTCGTAATGCCTTCTTCCTGCCCTGGAGGGGTAAAGTGTATCGATACAGTGGCTATGCAGTCCTGACCGTCAACAAAGACATCTACAGAGAGCGTGTGTACAATGTCAGGTACAACGGCAACCCTGCAATCACAAGACATCCTCCTGAGACCATGCACGAGTCTCCTGGTGTCAACAACGGTTGTGACCCTGCAGGGAAAGAGGTCACACTCTCAAAAACGTACCAAGAGGAGAAACGATGGGACACCAGCATCGCGACAACGATCGGGGTCACCACCAGCCTCGAGGCTCGGATCCCGTTCATCGGGTCTGCTGGTGTTACTCTTGGTGTAGAGACGACACTGCAGTTTTCCTCAGGAACCACCGTCACAGAGCAGAGTACCCGCTCCGTCACCATCAATATAACTATCCCCCCGAACCACGTCTGCAGGGTCAGCATGGTGGGGCGCAAGTACGAGGCAAGAATCCCTTTCACGGGACGCCTCAGCCGCACGTACAGAGACGGGAGAACCACGGAGGCGTCCATTAGCGGGACGTTCAGGGGTTTCAACATGGGAGAGATCCCCTCTGTTGTGGATCGATGTGAACCTATACGCAATCCCAAACCATGCTCCTGAAAAAACAAGGAGAGCAGCTTAGAAAGGTGCAACATTGAATAAACTTTTGTTCAAATGTCTGGGGAAAAAAATCCAAAATAGCTTCACTGAGAACAAAAAAAATGTATGAAATGGTTGAATTTGTATGATTTAATTTAATGAAAAAAAAAAAAAAAAAAGGAATTAACCTTTCAGAAAGATCTGCTGAATCCTGCAAGTTTTCTAGAATCAAACTCAAATCTTGGAGTTTAGAGTTCAAATTTTCTCCATCTTGTTGTAAAAATGAGATATCGTGGTAAAAAAAAAAAAACATCTTCTCTTGAAATAAAGTATTTTTCACTAAAAGATTGAAAGAAATATTCTGTTTGTGCTTCTTTTTTTGTCACCAGACTTATCTTGACTTCTATACATCTTCATTTTCTGATGGAAGGTTCCCATTAAAAGTTGTGGTTTGCATTGAAAATCTTTGAATATAGAGGGTTGAATTTTCAAGTAGGTTTAATACCATTCTAAAGCAAATAAATGAACTCATTGGTTTATTATAATCTTTCAAGACCAACAGAACAATATTTCCTATGGCTATGAAAACACTAAAACTACCGAAAGAGTAGATTCTTTTTTCAGAAAACACCATTATTACTATCCTTAAAATCAACACTCACTTTTCTTTTGTTCTTATTCTTTGCCTAAACTGACCGACCTAAAACTCCAACCTGAAAACCTTGAAGAAGGTGTGAACATTGGCAGCAGGTAGAATTATGGATGTAGCTACTTCCTCATCAAAGTCACAGAAATAAAAAAACTTAAAGATAAAGAAAACCCTAAGGTTCCTCAGGTGAAGTGGGGGGTTTTTACAGACTGAACTTCCTCCTTAGTGTTGAATAGATTAACTACATAATGCATCTTATGCACATTAACAACTGATTTAAGGTATGATAATAAATAATAAAAACAAGCCTCATGTGTCATAAACTTATCTCCTGAACATGATACGAGGATTTCAAAGAGGAAAAAAAAGCAGATTTATGATTCAGTCATGAGGACAGAACAGTATAAAAAGGAAACCAGGGGAACAAGCAAAGACAGAAAGAACCGTGAAGGTGAGAAAAGGTGAGATCTGCACCAGTGTGACTCCTGACTGTAAGGTGTGTGAGTGTTTGTGTATTAAGTTGTGTTCCCTGTGTTTCAGATGAAGCTCTCTGTGCTGTTGTTGCTGTCGGCTCTGCTGACTCTGGGCTCAGCTGCTCCAAAGGACCTGGAAGAGAAAAACCAAACTGAAGAAGGTAAAAAAAGAGGAGATTAGTTTGTCTTTGCAGATGTTTAACAAGTTGTTCAAAGAGTAATTTTGGCATTTTTCATAGCCTTCTAATTTGATCAGATTCACACTTTCAAAAAATGATTATAACACCAGTATTTTTCAGAGCTCTACCTGTTATCCTGTTTGAAAAAAGAAATATTTCAATAATTGTTTTGAATGGAAGTCAATGGGAGATTTCTGCATTTCCGCCTAAAACTGCTTCAACTTTGAGATCCTACAGATTCTGCATACTTCCACTCCCTGCATTCATTCTTGCTTTAAAATGTTCACTGATCTTTCCAAAATGTTCATATATCTTCAGCTTTCTGTTATCTTCTACAACTATTGAGAAATCACTGTTGAAGCAACACTAAGTTTTCAGATTGTTTGACAAATAAGTCTCCAAACAGAGAAGAAATCTTGTGGGGAAACTGCCATAAAAGCCCAAAACTCCCCAGTTATGATTTTTACATCAGGAAAACCTCAACTCTTTCACTTTAAATTCAATTAAAATCAAACACATCAGGGTTTTTTTGGCTCTGCGAGATTAAGAGCAACAGGTGTGACAGAAACTGCTTCATCTGCACTAATGTTAAAACTGAGCTGTAGAAAAGTGATGGATCGTCTTTGTAGTCCTTTTTTAACTCACTGTGGTGTCCATATTTTTCACATTACATACATAAAAAACACATCACTGTGTTCTTTAAAGTCTTTGGATGCTAATGGTTTAATCATTTTTTTGATAGCTATCATAGTTTAGGCACAGTGACCGCTGTTTCAGAGTGTTTTGTTCACTCCTTTGTTTCTTTGGTTGGAATAGTTCTGGGAGAAAATCTCAGTGATCTTTGTTGACAAGTTTTTTACTTCCTGATAAGTTGATACCATCAAGTTTGTTTAAGGGTGGTAGAGATTTAAAGGTGTTTTGCGTCTCTTGTTGTACCCTCCTCTCTACAGTCATCCACCTGAACCCAGATCTGGAGGACGTAGTCCCTGAACACACCGCTAATGGATCCCTGCTGGCTGTCCTCGATCCTCCAGACTCAGAGGAAGAAAAAGCAGCACAGCCTCGTTCCTTTAACCAACAAAGCTCCACTCTGAAGTGGGAAACCGTGCAGGCAGTCATCCCCCCTGATGCTGTTAGGATCTACAACAGCTACACCAATCGCTACGACTACGTGTGCAAATACGGGTGCTCTGCAGGCTTCTTCAACCCCACTTTGGGCTCCCAATGTCGTTACCCTTATGGAGGACGGGAGCGGCTTGGTTACCCGTTTGAGTTCCTTGTGAACAAAGACAACTTTGAGAACTTGGGTTGGAGCGCCGGCTCCCAGGGCCAAGTCCCACAGAACTCCGTCAAGACCTGCCACGAGTCTGATCTCTATGTCGGGAAGAACATTTACGGCCTTGGGAAAGTGCAGGTCAGTCATAAATCCTTCTACCTGCCCTGGAGGGGAAAAGTGTATAAGTACAGTGGCTATGACGTCCTGACCATCAACAAAAACATCTACAGAGAGCGTGTGTTCAATGTCAGGTACAACATCAGCGTTAAAGTCACCAAGCATCTTCCTGAGACCATGAGCGAGTCCACCGTCACCAACAACGACTGTAACTCTGTGGATAAAGACATCGTACTCTCAGGAACGTACCAAGAGGAGGAACGATGGGACACCAGCATCGCCACGACGATCGGAGTCACCACCAGCATCACGGCACAGATCCCAGTCATCAGGTCTACTGGTGTTTCTCTAACTGCACAGATAACGCAACCGTTTTCTTCAGGTGCCACCATCATTAAACCCAGCGACCGCTCCATCACCATCAAACAAACCGTCCCTCCAAAACACTCCTGCAGGGTCAGCATGGTGGGCCACAGTTACGAGGCGGAAATCCCCTTCACCGCACGCCTCAGCCGCACGTACAGAAACGGGAGAACCACCACGACGTCCATCAGCGGGACGTACACCGGAGTCAACATGGGAATGATCAACTCTGTGGTGGATCAATGTGAACCTTTATCCGGTGCTGGTCGGTGCAACTGAAAACAAGGAGAGCAGAGTAGAAAGGTGAAACATTGAAGAAATTGTATTCAATGTCTGAAAAAAAAAAAATCCAAATTAGCTTCATTGAGAACAAATAAAATGTATGAAATGACTGAATTTGTGCAAATTAATTCAAAATGTCTGCTTAATCTCGCAAGCGAGTTTTTCACTTCAAATTTTGTCCTTACAACAAAATAATTTACGCTGTACTAAAGCTTAGAGTTCAAATTTTCTCCATCTTGGTTGTAAAAATGAGATATTGTGCAAAAAAAAAAAGTTTTCTCTTGAAATAAAGTATTTTTCACTTAAAGATTTAAAAGAAAAATGTGTTTCTTCTTCTTTTTTTGTCACCAGACTCGTCTTGACTTGTATATATCTTCATTTTGTGACGTAACGTCTGATTAAAACTGAAATTGGAATCGTGAAAACTGAAAATTGTGAATCTATATCTATATCTACAGAGCGGTGATTCCCAACCTGTGGGTCGTGGCCCCCTGGTGGGCCGCGACGGTACTGCAAGTGGGCCGCCAAATCATTTACAGAATAGCGTGATGTTAGAAGAGAGTAATTCAATACAGATATAAATAAACAGAATAATGCTCACACAGTTAAAAATCACTTATGTTTTAGAGAATGTTGAACATGTTCAAATATTTATATCATAAAAAAGTCCTCTAACAAAAGGCTTGTTGGAGCCCAAAATTTAACAACGACCTAAATGCAATTCAAAAAAATATATTATAAAACCCGAAATGCAATTATTTGTAGGAAATTTCACAAAAGTACTAAGGCCAAAATGTTATGAAACAAATGTTGTGTAACCCAAAATGTAATTACTGACCCAAAATTTAACAGGTTGTTACACTTTGAGCAAAAACTCACAACGTCTTGGGCTCAGCATGTTACATTGTTGACCAGTTGTTACATTTTGGTTTTTATGACATTTTTTAATTAGACTTTGGGTAGTCGTTTTATTTCAGCTCTTTCTTACAAGGCTGAACGGATTTAGAAAAAAATCTAATTCGATTTTTTTTGGCAGATACAGCGATTTCAATTCCATACACGATTTCCTTTAAATCAAACTTAAGTGAAGTTTTCACAATTTACAGCAACATTTATAAACGTGACAAAAATATATATCAAACCACTGAAACATCAAAAGCTTTTACTCTAATGTGAGGATGAAAATAAAAACTGAAGGTAAGAATTGTTTCAAACTTTTAAATAAAAGTAATATGAAAAGTGGAAATTTTGAGAAACAAGACAAAATTCTGAGACAAAAAGTCAATAACTGTCAGATTTTAAGAAATCAATTAAACATTATGTGAAAAAAGTCCAAACTTTCTCATTTAAGGTCAAAATTTTAAGACGACAGAAGTCTAAGATAAAAAGTCTATGTTGTGATATAAAGGCAGTTTTTGAGATTTAAAGTTTAAATTTTGATATAAAAAGTAAAAATTCTAAGACTTAAGTCAAAATTTTACAACATAAATACAAAATTAAACGATAAAAGGCAAAAAAAAAAAAATTAAAAAGAAGATTTTTAGAGAAATAGTTGAATTTTGACTTCTATCAAAACCCAGAGTCTAAAACCTATTCTTGTTATTTCTAAACCGGATTTTTAAAATTGTATTTTTAGTTTTAAAAACTGAAGAACAACAAGAGCTATCTTTGACTCTTAACTTTTAAAAATGATGTAGTGCAAAATATCCTTAATTGTGTCAAGTTAAATAAAATAAAATACAAAACATCTCAAAACAAAATTCAACAATCTCAAAGAAAAAATGATTTTTCCAACAGTCTCACACTCAAAGACAGGTGTGTGTGAAACAGCTGATATAACAGATCCTGGGTCAGTCAGGAGCAGGAAAAAATCACAGCTTTAACGATCACATGATCACCATGTTTGAAATTGTGATTTCGATCAGAAAACTATAAATCGTTCAGCCCTCGCCATAAACATTTTTGAGACTTGAAAGTGGGCCCTGAGTTGGAAAAGGTTGGGTACCAAGTAGGTTTAATACCATCCTAGAGCAAATAGATTAACTTTGACCAATCTTTCGAGACCCATAGAATAATATTTCTTATGTAAACACCAAAGCTACTAAAAACAGAGGAAACTCTCTTCTCAGAAAACATCATTTTACTATTCTTTAAATCAAAACTCACTTTTCTTTTATTCTTATTCTTTGCCTAAACTGACTGGTCTAAAACTCCGACCTGAAAACCTTGAAGAAGGTGTGAACATTGGCAGCAGGTGAAATTATGGATGTAGCTTCTTCCTTTTTAGAGTCACAGAAATTAAAAATTACAGATAAATAAAACCCTGAGGTTCCTACGTGTTCCACATCAGTCTAAATGGACTTGTTTACCCTCCACCAGCCAGACACAAACATGAATTATGTTCTTATCAGGGATAAATCAGCTCAGGTGAGGTCTGACCTGAAAAAATAATCCATCAATCAAACAAACAAATAAACACTCGATAAAAAAGACACAGAGAGAAAAAAGCTGCGGCTCACCTGTGAGGAGGTGGGGAGTGTTTACAGACTGAACTTTGGCCTCAGTGTTAAATAGGTGAACTACATACTGCACCTGCTGCTCAACAACACCTAAGTTAAGGCGGACCAACCTTTAAGGCGGACTGAACCGTACATCACATCAGATAAAACGCATGAATAATATAAACGAGCCTCACACGTGCTGTAAACTTTGATCTGCGAACGTGATTGAATAAATTCAGGTCAGAGAAAATGAAAACAGATTTATGATTCAGCCGAAAAATCAGATCGGTGGAAAACATAGATTAAGAAAAACGAGGACAAACTGGACTATAAAGGTGAGAAAAGGTGAGATCTGCACCAGTGTGACTCCTGACTTTAAGGTGTGTGTATTAAGTTGTGTTCCCTGTGTTTCAGATGAAGCTCTCTGTGCTGTTGTTGTTGTCGGCTCTGCTGACTCTGTGCTCAGCTGCTCCAAAGGACCTGGAAGAGAAAAACCAAACTGAAGAAGGTAAAAAAAAAATTGTTAATTTGTCTTTGCAGATGTTTAACAAGTTGTTCAAAGAGCATTTATGGCATTTTTCATAGTCTTCAAATTTGATCAGATTCACAGTAAAAAAAAAAAAAAGAATTCATTACACCAGCATTTTTCATTGCTCTAACCAGGGGTGAAAGTAGAGTTAAATTCCTGCTGGTACTAAACCTTCAAGTCCTTTTCTGCCGGTTAAAAAAAAGAATGAAAATTTTGCTTTTTTTAAGATTTTTTTTTGCCCCTATAGTCTGTAAATTTTGAGATAAAACGTCAAAATCGTTACTTAAAAAGTCAAAGTTTGAGACAGAATATCAGATTTTTGAGATAGAAAGCTGAAATCATGGGGAAAAAGTCAAAACTTGAGGTGAGAAATTAAAAATTTTAGATAGTGCATAACATTTTTTTCGATAAAATATCAGAACTTTGAGATGAAAAGTTGAAATCATGAAAGAGAAAGTCAAAATTTTTTAGATAAAAGGTAAAAAATTGGAGGCGAGGTATTAAAATTTGAGAAAAAAGCCAAAACTATGAATCAAAGAGTCAAAATTTTGAGATAAGATATCAGAATTTTTAGATAAAAAGTTGAAATCATGAGGAAAAATGTCTCTGTCCAGGGACTTAAACACAGCACAGGCAGTTCAGAAAGAATCAAGGATAAGTTGAAAGTAATTTTTAAACTGTCAAAGTTCTGTAGTTTTTATGACTGCACATTGCTAACAGATCTATTTGCTGACTCAGAGTGCAGCTGTGACTGGTTTTAGCATTTTAAAGCAGTCAGACGCTCTCCTTTCTTCCTGATACTTTCACCCCTGACTCTAACAGTCATTCTCTTTGAAAAAAGAAATATTTTCAATAATTGTTTTGAATGGAAGTCAATGGGAGATTTCTGCATTTCCGCCTAAAACTGCTTCAGCTTTGAGATCCTACAGATTCTGCACACTTCCACTCCCTGCATTCATTCTTGCTTTAAAATGTTCACTGATCTTTCCAAAATGTTCATATATCTTCAGCTTTCTGTTATCTTCTACAACTATTGAGAAATCACTGTTGAAGCAACACTAAGTTTTCAGATTGTTCGACAAATAAGTCTCCAAACAGAGAAGAAATCTTGTGGGGAAACTGCCATAAAAGCCCAAAACTCCCCAGTTATGATTTTTACATCAGGAAAACCTCAACTCTTTCACTTTAAATTCAATTAAAATCAAACACATCAGGGTTTTTTTTTGGCTCTGCAAGATTAAGAGTAACAGGTGTGACAGAAACTGCTTCATCTGCACTAATGTTAAAACTGAGCTGTAGAAAAGTGATGGATCATCTTTGTTGTCCTTTTTTAACTCACTGTGGTGTCCACATTTTTCACATTACATACATAAAAAACACATCTCTGTGTTCTTTAAAGTCTTGGGATGCTAATGGTTTCATCATTTTTCTGATAGCTATCATAGTTTGGGCGCAGTGACCGCTGTTTCAGAGTGTTTTGTTCACTCCTTTGTTTCTTTGGTTGGAATAGTTCTGGGAGGAAATCTCAGTGATCTTTGTTGACAACTTTTTTACTTCCTGATAAGTTGATACTACACAGTTTGTTTAAGGGTGGTAGAGATTTAAAGGTGTTTTAATCTGTGTCTCTTCTTGTACCCTCCTCTCTACAGTCATCCACCTGAACCCAGATCTGGAGGACGTAGTCCCTGAACACACCTCTAATGGATCCCTGCTGGCTGTGCTCACTCCTCTAGACTCAGAGGAACAAAAAGCAGCACAGCCTCTTTCCTACGGCTTCCAAGGCTCCACCCTGAAGTGGCAAACCTCGTACGGCTCCGTCCCCTCTGGCGCTGTTGGGATCTACAACAGCTACACCAAACGCTACGACTACGTGTGCAAATACGGGTGCTCTGCAGGCTTCTTCAACCGCGGCTTGGGCCCTCGATGTCGGTACTCCTACGCCGGGCGGGAGCGGCTTGGTTACCCGTTTCAAATGCTGGTGAACAAAGACAACTTTGAGATTTTAGAGTGGAAAGGTGAGTCGTGGGGCCGTGTCCCACAGCACTCAGTCAAAACCTGCTTATGGTCTGATCTTTATGTCGGGAGGAACAGGTACGGCCTTGGGAAAGTGCACGCCAGCCATAAACACTTCTACCTGCCCTGGGAGGGTAAAGAATATTCGTACAGGGACTATCAAGTCCTGACCATCAACAGAAACTTCTACCATGAGCGCATGTTTAACGTTAAGTACGACAGTAACGTCAAAGTCACCGAGCATCCTCCTGAGACCATGCGCCAGTCCAGCATCGTCAACAACGAGTGTCGTCCTGTTGAGAAGATGATAACACTCTCAAAAACGACCCAGGAGGACAAACGATGGGACACCAGCACCGCCACGACGGTGGGAATCACCACCAGCATCACGGCTCAGATCCCGTTCTTTGGGTCTTTCGGCGTCTCCTTCGGTGTCGAGACGACAGAGCAGTTTTCTTCAGGAACCACCATCTCGAAGTCGACCGCCCACTCCGTCACCGTGACCCAAACCGTCCCTCCAAACCACTCCTGCAGGGTCAGCATGGTGGGACGCAAGTACGAGGCAGAAATCCCCTTCACGGCAAGTCTCAGGCGCTCGTACCACGACGGGAGAACCAGGGTGGCGTCCATCAGCGGGACGTTCAGAGGTGTCGACATGGGGGGGATCCACTCTGTGGTGGATCGGTGCACACCCCTACCTACTGCCAGTCCCTGCCCCTGAAGACGAGAATATCAGCTCAAACCTTGTCTGTAAAACCAAATGTATATACCTGTCATAAAATCAAAGTACTAACACAGGGGTTCCCAAACTTTTCCACCTGTGACCCCCAAAATTGCAGCGTGAGAGACTGGCGACCCCCTGCTGTGAAACAACACTAATGGGACAATCCAAAAACAGACAAAAGAAACCAATATCCTCCCGAAGATATTTAATTTAACTGATCGGTAGAAAACTACAGACTTTGCTGAGTTCATGGCATCAAACTTCAACAAAGAAATGTGAAAAACAGATGAAACATTTTCTGTTTGCATAATTTTATATGATCTTTCACCCTTTATTCTCACAATAATGGACAAAATGTTCATTAATTGTTCATAGTTTTTGATTTTGGGACACATTTCACGACCCCCTATCAATGTCTTGCGACCCCCCAAAGGGTCCCGACCCCCACTTTGGGAACCACTGTACAAAGAAACAGTTCCCTCGCTAGTTGACAGTATTTTCTTAAAAGGTTGAAAAAAACATAGTTTAGTGGTCGTCTTGTCTGAAGCTATTATTTTTTATTTTGTGCATCACTGAGCATGCTCACTGACTTTTCTTGTACATTTTTGTCGTCAATTTTAATCCATTTTGTATATTTTTTTAAATTCATTTAGACGCCTGATTATTGCTGTATTTTGTGCTTAAAGATTTGATTAAAAGTCTTGGTTAAGAAAGTGTTTCTCATGCTTCCAGTTTTCTTTTGAATTCCAAAAAACCACATTGCTGTTTTCTCCTCTTCCCACAACTTTTGCTATTTTCATCTTATATTACCTTCTTACTTTTATTTACTTTTTTGTTCTCAAGAATCTTTTTATTGAGTATTTATATTACATACATTTCAAGTATATATAAGCATCTCTTTTCAACTAGATTTTGTAGGGTCAGATTTGTATTTATGCACCGCAAAAACTGAAATCTAAGCAAGTCATAATGTCTTATTTTTAGTAAAATTTGTCTTACTATTATTGATTTGAGCCACATTTACTAGACAAGGTCATAAAAATGTCTCATTTCAAATTTTTTAAAGACAAAAATGAGGTGTAAATTGCTTGTAACAAGTAAAAAAATCTGCCAATGGGATAAGATAAAAGATTCTTGTTTTAAGACATCTTTCTAATTTCAAGAAACTTCCCGGGTGAATTCGTCTTATCCCATTGGCAGATTTTTTTTGACCTGTTACAAGCAATTTACACCTCATTTTTGTCTTAAAAAAACTTGAAATAAGACATTTTTATGACCTGGTCTGGTGAATGTGGCTCAAATAAAGAACAATAAGATATTTTTTACTACAAATAAGACAGAATGACTTGCTTAGATTTCAGTTTTTGGAGTGTGATTGTATTTAAAAATTACAACAAATAGTTTAGAATCAAATAATGAGCTTTGAACATTTTCCAAACAAAGTAAAGGACGGAATAGAGGGAGAATAGAGTGATAAATATATATATATATATATATATATATATATATATATATACACATACACACACACACAATAGAAAAAGAAAAATGAAAGTCTGCATGTACAGACATAAATGCAAACGGATTAAAAAGACATTGAATGAAAGTTTATACGTGTTTACAATAATTTTCCAAATCTTTTCAAACAAGTTTTTAATCAATGGGATGGATTATAGAGACATACAGATAAATACCCTATGTTACTTTTAATAGTTAGCTTAATATTATTTAACTGCATGGCACTGTTACTTCAAATCAAAACACAACAAAAATATCAATTATGTTTCGTGATGTTTTTATGCTTGAAACTCAATAAAACTGAGCTAGACTCTTAAAAAATATGGTTTTAACTAGTCTTAGTTAAAAGAATTTCTTCCATCTCTCTACACTTACACCAGCAATTAAACATTTGTTTGTTGAATTCTAAAACTATTAATGCCACTCACATTTCAGTTTATATATTATTTGCTGTATAAACCTGAATGTACTCATAATACTTTTTCTTTTTATACCTTGGCAATGATTCTTGTTTAAAATGTGACTGTCTCTGCTTTTCTTTTCAAGTAATTTTAAACTAACAATATGGTCAGGCGATACATCATCTTCTTCTTTGGTTCATTTACTGGCGATCACTGCATTGGCTCATAGTCTAGCACATGTATAAACATCTGCATAAAAAGAAAAAGAAAAAAACAAACAAACAAACCCCTCAATTATATTCTTCTTATCAGTCCTGTAGTCTTTAAAAAGTGAAACATAAATGTCATTACCGTATCCTCTGTTGGTTTCATTAATACTGAACTTACCTTTAATTTCTTCAATAATCTCCTTCCAAATTTCTCTTTCTCTCTCATATTTTGTGCAAACCATAAAAGTGTGTTTTACACTTTCTGTATCTCCACTTAGACCTGTATGTCCAAACCTGAGTCTTGTAATTATTGTTTCCTTTTTCTGATCTTTCCCTCCAAATCTTACTTTCCTAACTCGTGGATTGATAGAGAACAATGCCACATCTTTCCCTCTTTTTCCGCCTCAACATTGAGCTTCTCTCTCTGCAGCTGTTTCCTGACGAGCTGGGCCTGATCACCTCCACCTGTTCCCACTCACCTCGTCAGGAGCAGAGAGCGCTGTGATTGGCTGAGAGTGGGTTGAAAAGCGCTGCACTGCTTCCTCCTCATCACTGCACCTCTGTGGTTCCTCTTGGGTCAGCGCAAGAACTTCGAGGCTTCTCTCTTTGACTTGGATCAGAACTCCGGCTGCAGCCATGGGACTTTCACTGCGGTAACTTTCACTTTTCTTTCACAGCTTCCTGTGTTTGAACTTCCTGTTGCTGATGCTGCTTTCCTGTCTCTGTANTCGTCCCACAGCCCAGACCTGTGGTTCAGGAGCAGGTCATCCTGGTTCATCCTATGCCCCAGGTCCAGAAGCAGGCCCCGCCTATGCAGACCCACTACCCCCCTCAGCCCGTGCTGCAGCGCCAGCCCCGCCCCGTGGTTAACCGCAAGGTCATCGTGGTCCAGCCTCAGCCCCAGGTTCAGGTCCAGCCTCAGCCTCGGCCCGTGGTGGTTCTGCAGCCCCAGCCCCAACCGGCTCCTCAAAGCAAGGTGGTGGTCATCAACCCTCAGCCCCAGGTTCAGGTCCAGCCTCAGCCTCAGCCCCGCCCCGTGGTGGTGGTTCAGCCCCAGGGAGGGTCTGGCTACTACGTCCCACAGGCAGGTCTTGGAGCTTCAGGGTCCTACCTGTCTGGATCTGGCCTCTACAATGTGCCTCTGGTTCAGTCCCACAACACTGTACCTCGCTACTCCAGGCCTCTGCAACAGGTGTCGTTCAACCAGCCCAGGGTCATGGTCCAGGCCAGTGCCCCCAGCTTCCAGGCACCAGCTCCTCAGTTCCAGGCTCCTAAGATTTAAGTGGTAAGACCAAACTTTTAATGTTTCATAATTTCCTTTAATGAAGACCTGAAGTTTGACGTCACCTTTCTCATTGCAGATCTGTCTCGAACAGTTCCTCATTGGACCTGGGGCTTGTAGCTGACTTTAGAAAATAAAACCCTTTTGCTGACAATTTCCTTGAGTTTGTTCTTTTACTACAGTGTGTGCTCACCTGTGTCTGTAGAGTTGGTGCAGACCTTTATTCAGACTGTGAATGTCTGAAGTTCTTGGTACCTTATCATTGCCTAATTGACTCTTCCAGAGCTGTTAGCATAGTTTCTGCTCTAATGGTTAGCATGGCTACTTTCCCCCACTGCAGCCAGACTACAGCTCCCCCTGGTGGTTGTCACAAGCCCAACTCCATGGTAGTTGGTACAATTTCAGTATTTATTCCAGTGAGCATAAATGTTTCAGAGGTTCAAGTGTATGATAGACAACATCACCAGAACATGTTGCTAAAGTGTTTGTACCTGAACCGTACAGTTGTCCTCTGTAGTTCTATGCTCTTGGAAAGATTTGCTTTGATGCAGAGACTAAGAACTCTATAAGAAAATGCCTCTGCTCTCCTTACAGTCAGCCACCTGGACACCCCCTAACTCAATGAGCCTTTTGTCCATCTTTCAACCAAAGCCATATCTTCCCCCAAAATTAAATCGATTTCCAATAAACTATTTATAAAGTACTTTTCCTACAATAAATGTTGCACAAAGTGCTCTAAATCTGATTAAAAGCAAATCCACATGCCCCCCTACCCAACCACCCCCACCTGACAAAATTTCCTAGTACACAGCACCTTTTGCCGTCCAAGGTGACTTCACCTCTGAAGAACACTAAATCAATTGTCATTGAAAAATTTGATCAAAACAAGGAAGCACTTTACTTCAAAATACATGAACAGCCATTTTAAAAGTTAAACCTACAAGGGAGCATTGACTGTATTAGTTCATGATTAACTGACCCTGCAGTCCCAAGCACATTTTTTTTTAACTTTCAATTTGGTTGTACAGTGAATATTCTTAAGGTTGGAAAATAGTCCCAGGTACAGAGTCCTGTGAGTGAAATGGGCGGGAAAAAATATAGTGCACACCTGAGACCAACAAAAACATGAGCAGTTAAATATTGACGGCACAGGTAATGTGCTCATCAATTATTCTGGTTCGCTTAGTGAGCAAAAAACATTACAAAGTGTTTATCTTGTAAATGCATTTTGTTTCATATGTTTCTAAAGATAAAGGACAGTGTTTTAGAATATCGCCCCCTATGTTTTTAAAGACGAAGGACAGTGTTGTGGAATATCGCCCCCTATGTTTCTAAAGAGGAAGAACAGTGTTGTAGAATATCGCCCCCTATGTTTTTAAAGATAAAGGACAGTGTTTTAGAATATCGCCCCCTATGTTTCTAAAGATGAAGGACAGTGTTGTAGAATATCGCCCCCTATGTTTCTAAAGATGAAGAACAGTGTTGTAGAATATCGCCCCCTTTGTTTTTAAAGATGAAGGACAGTGTTGTAGAATATCGCCCCCTATGTTTTTAAAGATGAAGGACAGTGTTGTAGAATATCGCCCCCTATGTTTTTAAAGATGAAGGACAGTGTTGTAGAATATCGCCCCCTTTGTTTTTAAAGATGAAGGACAGTGTTGTAGAATATCGCCCCCTATGTTTTTAAAGATGAAGGACAGTGTTGTAGAATATCGCCCCCTATGTTTTTAAAGATGANCCTCCACCTCAGCCCATCGTGGTCGTCCCACAGCCCAGACCTGTGGTTCAGGAGCAGGTCATCCTGGTTCATCCTATGCCCCAGGTCCAGAAGCAGGCCCCGCCTATGCAGACCCACTACCCCCCTCAGCCCGTGCTGCAGCGCCAGCCCCGCCCCGTGGTTAACCGCAAGGTCATCGTGGTCCAGCCTCAGCCCCAGGTTCAGGTCCAGCCTCAGCCTCGGCCCGTGGTGGTTCTGCAGCCCCAGCCCCAACCGGCTCCTCAAAGCAAGGTGGTGGTCATCAACCCTCAGCCCCAGGTTCAGGTCCAGCCTCAACCTCAGCCCCGCCCCGTGGTGGTGGTTCAGCCCCAGGGAGGGTCTGGCTACTACGTCCCACAGGCAGGTCTTGGAGCTTCAGGGTCCTACCTGTCTGGATCTGGCCTCTACAATGTGCCTCTGGTTCAGTCCCACAACACTGTACCTCGCTACTCCAGGCCTCTGCAACAGGTGTCGTTCAACCAGCCCAGGGTCATGGTCCAGGCCAGTGCCCCCAGCTTCCAGGCTCCAGCTCCTCAGTTCCAGGCTCCTAAGATTTAAGTGGTAAGACCAAACCTTTAATGTTTCATAATTTCCTTTAATGAAGACCTGAAGTTTAACCTCACCTCTCATTGCAGATCTGTCTCCAACAGTTCCTCGTTGGATCTGGAGCTTGTAGCTGACTTTAGAAAATAAAACCCTTTTGCTGACAATTTCCTTGAGTTTGCTCTTTTACTACAGTGTGTGCTCACCTGTGTTTGTAGAGTTGGTTCAGACCTTTATTCAGACTGTGAATGTCTGAAGTTCTTGGTACCTTATCATTGCCTAATTGGACTCTTCCAGAGCTGTTAGCATAGTTTCTGCTCTAATGGTTAGCATGGCTACTTTCCCCCACTGCAGCCAGACTACAGCTCCCCCTGGTGGTTGTCACAAGCCCAACTCCATGGTAGTTGGTACAATTTCAGTATTTATTCCAGTGAGCATAAATGTTTCAGAGGTTCAAGTGTATGATAGACTACATCACCAGAACATGTTGCTAAAGTGTTTGTGCCTGGACCGTACAGTTGTCCTCTGTAGTTCTATGCTCTTGGAAAGATCTGCTTTGATTCAGAGACTAAGAACTCTATAAGAAAATGCCTCTGCTTTCCTTATAGTCAGCCACCTCGACACCCCCTAACTCAATGAGCCTTTTGTCAATCTTTCAACCAAAGCCATATCTTCCCCCAAAATTAAATTCCAATAAACTGTATTTATAAAGCACTTTTCCTACAATAAATGTAGCACAAAGTGCTCTAAATCTGATTAATAGCAAATCCACATGCCCCCCTACCCAACCACCCCCACCTGACACAATCTCACAAAATTTCCTAGTACACAGCACCCTTTGCCGTCCAAGGTGACTTCACCTCTGAAGAACACTAAATCAATTGTCATTGAAAAAGTTTGATCAAAACAAGGAAGCACCTTACTTCAAAATACATGAACAGCCATTTTAAAAGTTAAACCTACAAGGGAGCATTGACTGTATTAGTTCATGATTAACTGACCCTGCAGTCCCAAGCACATGTTTTAAAAAAACTTTCAATTTGGTTGTACGGTGAATATTCTTAAGGTTGGAAAATAGTCCCAGGTACAGAGTCCTGTGAGTGAAATGGGCGGGAAAAAATATAGTGCACACCTGAGACCAACAAAAACATGAGCAGTTAAATATTGACGGCACAGGTAATGTGCTCATCAATTATTCTGGTTCGCTTAGTGAGCAAAAGACACTACAAAGTGTTTATCTTGTAAATGCATTTTGTTTCATATGTTTTTAAAGATGAAGGACAGTGTTGTAGAATATCGCCCCCTATGTTTTTAAAGATGAAGGACAGTGTTGTAGAATATCGCCCCCTATGTTTTTAAAGATGAAGGACAGTGTTGTAGAATATCGCCCCCTATGTTTTTAAAGATGAAGGACAGTGTTGTAGAATATCGCCCCCTATGTTTTTAAAGATGAAGGACAGTGTTGTAGAATATCGCCACCTATGTTTTTAAAGATGAAGGACAGTGTTGTAGAATATCGCCCCCTATGTTTTTAAAGATGAAGGACAGTGTTGTAGAATATCGCCCCCTATGTTTTTAAAGATGACAAGACTTCTTGCTGTGAGGCTGCAGCATTGAGACTATTGTTTCTTTAATCAAAGACTCTGATGGGAAAAAAGTGTATTGAGTAGGAGGGACTAAGACAACCAAGGTCAAACTTTGGTGATGTAGCCATTAGATATCCTGACTCTAGAGCCAGGCTTTGAGCTTCTTTACTAACAGCTCTAAGGCGCCAGAGCTGTCAGTCACAAAAACTGAGCCCCTGCTCAGACAAACTCTTGCTCTTAATATCTTCCAAACTGCTGAGATAGAAAAAAAATCAGACCGGCTACAGTGTGTGCTGATAGTAAAATTAGCATTTTAATTAATCTTTTACACGACAGAAAAAAGATACATGATGAACCCCATGACAGAATAAAACAATTTAAAGAATCCTGCACATAAATGCATTTAAGATTCTCAAATTAACTGAAAATTAACACAGAAAAATGTTTGATTAAGCTAATGAACATGCTTTTTTGATTTTTAAGAGGAATGGAACCATTTATTAATATTTTGATTTAATGATAGGAAAACTTCTGTCTCTAAGTTTTAGTAAAATATATTTGGTTATGCAGACAGACATTTGAAGGTAAAGTTTCAGTCCTTGTCTTCAGGGGCATGGTTCAGCGTTGGGTAATGGTGTGCACCGATCCACCACAGAGTGGATCCCCCCCATGTCGGCGCCGCTGAACGTCCCACTGATGGACGCCACCGTGGTTCTCCCGTCGTTGTACCAGCGCCTGAGGCTTGCGGTGAAGGGGATTTTTGCCGTGTACTTGCGTCCCACCATACTGACTTTGCAGGAGTGGTTTGGAGGGACGGTTTGGGTGATGGAGACGGAGTGGGTGGTCGACTTCGAGATAGAGGTTCCTGAGGAAAACTGCTCTGTCGTCTCTGCACTGAGAGAAACACCAGTAGACCCGATGACTGGGATCTGAGCCGTGATGCTGGTGGTGATTCCCACCGTCGTGGCGGTGCTGGTGTCCCATCGTTTCTCGTCATGGGATATTTTCGTGAACGTAACTTTTCTCTCCACAGAACGACACTCCTTGTTGACGATGGTGGACTGGCGCATGGTCTCAGGAAGATGCTCTGTGACTTCAACGTCGGTGTTGTACCAGACGTTAAACATGCGCTCACGGTTGTAGTTTTTGTTGATGGTCAGGACTTGATAGTTCTTGTACCAATACTCTTTACCCTCCCAAGGCAGGAAGAAGGCCTCATGTCTGGCGTGCACTTTCCCAAGGCCGTACTTGTTCTTCCCGACATAAACATCAGACCAGGAGCAGGTTTTGACTGAGTGCTGTGGCACATCGCCATATGAGTCGTCCTTCCACTCCAAGATCTCAAAGTTGTCTTTGTTCACCAGGAACTCAAACGGGTACCCAAGCCACTCCCGTCCTCCAGCGGGGTACCGACATTGAAAGCCCAAGCTGGGGTTGAAGAAGCCTGCAGAGCACCTGAATTTGCACACGTAGTCGTAGCGTTTGGTGTAGCTGTTGTAGATCCCAACAGCACCAGAGGGGACGGAGCCGTACGAGGTTTCCCACTTCAGGGTGGAGCCTTGGAAGTAGAAAGAAAGAGGCCAACATGCTTTTTCTTCCCCTGAGTCTAGAGGAGTGAGCACAGCCAGCAGGGATCCATTAGCGGTGAGTTCAGGAACTACGTCCTCCAGATCTGGGTTCAGGTGGATGACTGTAGAGAGGAGGGTACAACAAGAGACATACACACACCGGTCCATTTATTAGGCACACCTGTTAAACTGCTTGTTAACACAAATTTCTAATCAGCCAATCACATGGCAGCAACTCAGTGCATTTAGGAATGAAGAGATGGTCAAGATCGAGCATCAGAATGGGGAAAGAAAGGTGAGGGGTGAAGGTGAAGGGCAACAGAAACTCAAATAACCACTCGTTACAACCCAGGTCTGCAGGAAACTGAGGCTAAGGCACACAAGAAACAACAGCAAAAGCTAAAGTACCCCCCAATCACTGAGATGCACAGGATTAGTATCATCACAGCATGTTGGTTTTGGGTGAAATATGGTAGGTAATTTACGGTGGAATTTTTATTTTGCAAATTACAGACATGGGGCATTTGCACAGGATTAAGATCACAGACATTCTCTGATGTTATTTTTATTAACCACCACTTGTCCCCAGGTAATACTGAGGTTTTTATTTCCCCTCCAGTCTGACTTTTTGCTTGTGTGGTACGTCAATTTGTGTCTGCAAAGTGAAAGTGTAGAGTTGTGGAATTAAACCTCTGATGCATAAATTATGAAAGTCAGTGTCAGGATTTTTCCCTTGAGTGTTTTTATTTGTCTTAGAGCATAACAAAAAGTTTTCCTTTTCTTTTTTTCAAATATTTGTAACTGAGCATTTAACATAAAATAGTATGAACTTACTTTTTTTTTGGGTAATTTCATAAATAATCTTTTTTTTTTTAATGCTTTGTGAAACATTTTAACTCTCTTTCATCCATTTTAACACTGAATATTTATGCAGGACTGTCTACCAGGGGTGTGTGGGGGTCGTGAGGAGGCCTGTGGGCGAGACGAAACACGCACTCCATCACAATTTCTTGCAATATGACCTGGCTGGTTACAGCGCAGGCATACTATAGGGCCAGAACGAGGTGGACGAGTGTACTGTTGGGGGTTCTGTCAGCGAGCAAGGCTTTCAGTGAGCTGATTAAGCTGCTCTTGCTGACGCTTTAACATTTCTTTCATTTCACACATCTCAGACACAGAAGAAGAAGAGACAGGTACCTGAGGATCACCATGGACACCATACTGGACACCAAGCATTAAGGGGACGGAGTGACTGCGGCCTCCAGGTAAACCTTCACCTTTTGACCTTGGCCCGTTGGCAGGTCATTTTAAGCCACTTATGTCAAACTTGGGTTTTAAGATGGACAGTGATTTTAAATTCCACAGACAGATCAGCTCTGTTTTTAAGTCCAGATTTTATTATCTCAGGCAGCTGGCTAAGGTGAAGCCTTTTCTTGCACACAAGCACTTTGAAGCAGTAATCCACGCTTTTATCACATCACGGCTGGATTACTGCAACTCTCTGTACTCTGGAGTCGGCCACTGCTCCCTTGCACGTCTCCAGTTGGTGCAAAATGCGGCCGCTCGTCTTTTAACTGGAGGACGCGCAAGGGAGCACATCACCCCAATCCTGGCCTCCCTCCACTGGCTGCCTGTGCACTTTAGGGTCCATTTTAAGATTCTTTTATTTGTTTTTAACTCTTTTAATGGTCTGGCTCCACCTTACCTCTCTGAGCTCCTCCACCCCTACACTCCTGCTCGGTGCCTCAGGTCAGCTGACCTCCTGCTCCTTGAGGTACCGAGGTCCAAAAGGAAGCTCAGAGGGGACAGAGCTTTTTCTGTCGTCACCCCTAAATTGTGGAACGAGCTCCCCCTCCACATCAGACAATCCACCTCACTGTCTGTTTTTAAAACTCGTCTTAAAACCCACTTTTATTCCTTGGCTTTTAACTCACCATGAGACTCGACTCTGTTTTAGTGTTTTATGGTTTGTTTTTAGTTATTGTTTTACTTATTTTTTTTATTGTTCTTAAATTTGTTTTTAGGAACAATGAAACAATGGAGCAATAACTTAAATGTTATATATGATTTTTTTTCTTTTTTTTCTTTTTTTTTTTTTTATCTTTGTTTCAGTGTTTCTTCATGTGTACAGCACTTTGTTTTCAACTATGGTTGTTTTTAAAGTGCTCTATAAATAAAGTTGAGTTGAGTTCACGCTCCCACTGAATGGCCTCTGCTCTAACATCCAGCAAAGTGGAATTAGGCTGTCTGCGCACCAGCTGCTTTAACTCACGGCGCAAAGAACTATTCAATACTTGCTCTACAAACTGATCTCTCAAAAGTGCCTCTGAATTTAACAAACCTGCAGGTGCACGCTGCTTCACTTTCTCCATAAGACCCATCAAAGCAAGAGAGAACTCCTGAAGAGTCTCACCCTCCTCCTGCTTCCTGGAAAAGAATGCCTCCTGTAAAGCGACATAGGACTCTGTGCATCCATACAACTCCCGCAAAATGGCAAGTATACTCTCCGGGTCCTCTCTCTCCGCGCTGGAGCGATACTTGATCTCATCTCTGGCTTCACCCTCTAGGTGATCAAACAGGAAAAACGCCTGGTCAGGTCGAGCCAGATGCCGGGCCCTCATACACGCCTGCACCTCCTCTATCCACTCATTCAGACCTATACCTACCCTTCCCCTAAAGACTGGACACTTCCTATCTCTAGGGACAAAAATTAGCCTCTCTGGTGCAGAGACACTAGAAGCAGAGGGGGCAATAGGTGGTGCTGAAGAGGTAGGTGGAATAATACTAGGGCCAGCCTGTTCCTGTTGCAACCGCTCATTGTAAGCTTTCAACTGTGCAACCAATGCTCTGAATTCCTGAATCTCTTCATCCATGACTATCAATATACTACAGATACTGAAAAATGGCGCAACGGCACCACAAAAGCTAAACCTGCAGATAAAAGTCAAATAAACCTCACCAGAACAGTCACCAGGATCCGCTGAGAACCACTGCTGCTTTGTCTTCAAATGCTCCACACTCCACTCTGCATGCACAAGAAACACAATCAATACACAAGATATTGAAACAAAAAAAAAACAATCAGAACAAGAGGAACACACGTCTCAGCCTTTCAATAGAGTATATCCTGCCGGCAACGCCAAGTTTGCAGCGAGGGCTAAGTGTTTGTACCAAAAATTTGTTCTTCTGTTTTAGCACATCTGATAAATTCACATAAATCAAAATCAAGACAAAGTTATGTGGTGCCTGGGAGTTTCACCCAGGGAATTCACAGTTTAATAATTAAGACACACAGGTTTGTTTTACTCACGAGGCTTGAGACGTGGTTCAAAGCACAATAGAAAAAATCTTTATTTGTTAAACAATTTTAAAAATATATCATTACGCAGTGCGAGAGCAGAGAGAGGAAGAAACAGGGGGAGGACCACGACTTAAGTTCTCTCCCCTTCGCCATGATTGGCCCACAGAGGTGCCCCATTAATTGAACACAAACCTGAGCTACAGACAAACAGCCTTACTTCTATGCTGCTACATTTATATTTGTAAAAAGAATTGAAAACATTATTTCAGGCCCCAAGAAGAATAAAAAATATCCTGACACAGGCTAATATGAATTTCCACCACATGAACCATTGAATTTAGGAGTAAATAACTTTTAAATAGGTGTTCACTGTGGTGACCATGATGCACCACAGGGTTAAAACTCCTCCTGCTTACCTTCTTCAGACTCCTGGTTCTTCTCTTCCTCCTCAACGTCCTGTGAAGCCACAGAGCCCAGAGTCAGCAGAGCCGACAGCAGCAACAGCACAGAGAGCTTCATCTGAAACACAGGAACCACAAATGAATACACACTCAGACGTACACACCTTAAAATCAGGAGTAACACAGGTGCAGGTCTCACCTTTACTGTCCTGTCTCTCCTCCTCTTGTCTCCTCCAGCTTTTAAACCCTCCTGTCTTTGTTGTTACATCATCTGAAGGTTTGATTTCCTCGTTCTTGATTGTGTTTATTATTTTTCAGTTGAAATCTTCATTCCTGATCGGAATTCCCCGTTGGTCCCCCTCCCTGAACCATTTGATTTCTTCATTCCTCATTAGAGTTTCTTGTTCCTCATTCCCTTGCCATCACATCAGTAGAAATACTGATGTCACACTCAGCTTCGCACGTGTGCATTAAACCTACTAAAAGAAGTACCACTTAAAGATTTGGTGGAGGTACGCAAAACCAGAAAGACGCTTAAAGGCGCTCGTTCAAAAACAGTCATGGCAGCACTGGAAAAGGAACTGTTAGCATTTTGCAGTCATGAAAACTAAAGTACTTTGACTGTAAGAAAAATAACTTAACTTATCCCTAAATGTTTCTGAACTGTTATGTGTTTTAGTCCTTAGATGGAGACATTTTTTCCTCATGATTTCAACTTTTAATCAAAAAATTCTGACTTTTTATCTCAAAATGTAGATACCTTATTGCAAGTTTTTAACTTTTTCACTTGAAATGTTGACTTTTGTCCTTATGGTTTCAACTTTTTATCTCAAAATTCTGATATTTTATCTCTAAATTTCACCTTTTATCTCAAATTCTGATTATTTTAAATCTAAAAATGGTGTACTCTATCTCAAATATTGATCCTATCCAAAATTTCTAACTTTTCTCCTCATGATTTTAATTTTTTATCTTAAAAATTTGATATTCTATCTCAAATTTTGACCTTTCTGTTTTCCTGGGTTTTAAGAGCTGGAAACCTAAATTATGTAAAAATAATTAAATAAATAAATACTTGAAATCATTCAAATTGTGGGCCCCGAATCTATAATCTATGAACGTTTAACTTTTTGAATGGAAATATGGAAATAAATAAACTTTTCCATGATATTCTAATTTTTTGGAAAGGGTCTGTAGTTCCAACAAACGTGTGTGTGTGTGTGTGTGATTCAAACGAGAGCTCAATAGTTGAGTTTCTCTCCAATGTGTGGAATAGTGTGGTCGACTGTATCGAAGGCAGCGCTAAGATCCAGCAGAACCAACACTGCTGCCTTTTGTGCATCAGTGTTTAATATAAAACCATTTCAAATTTTAACCAAGGCGGTCTCGGTAGTAAGTGGGACACTGATCTGTAATTGCTAAAATCATCGGCATCTAAATTGCTCTTCTTTAACAGGGGCATCACCACTGCTGCTTTACAGGCAGCCGGAAAGACCCCTGTCTGAAGAGGGGCAATCTTAAGAGACTGGAGGGGGCCAAAAATCTAAAAGCCATATCAGCCTGACCCAAATATTTTTGGGGATACCTTAATAATACTTGAATATTCAATTTCAAAATAATTCAATGATACTTTTTCTAACTATTTTAGTCACATAATTTAATCTGTTGGACGTCACAATACTTTTGTGTTCAGAACTTTATTCACTCACATCCTATGCAAACTCCTGGGGACTGAGCCCCCCCTGACCATAAAACCTAGTGACGCCCCTGGTAAGCAAAGTAACCTGATATAAGCTGATAATGACGCAACGTTAAACAGATAAAGGTAAAGTTTCCCACATATACTGTGCAGTTTAACCTCAGCTCATCTGAATAAACCGTCTCTGTCTCAGGCTGATAATGAACGTGATCGCACCTGAACGCACCTTCAGCTCAGTGACCTACAACAGTCTGATCGGACTTTAACCGTGAGGCGGCTTCAGTGAATTAACACAACCATCCAACAGGTAAAGTGTTTTTAAATGTTCTTTATTTAATCTGTTAGACTCGATGAAAACTTTAAACCGTCCTGTGAATGTATAAATATAAGAGGGAAAAAAAGATCCTGATAAACTGACATTATAATCTCTGCTCCGTCAGTTTTTACAGAAACATGCTCCCAAACACGTCATGTTAGTTATAGAAATTAATACTGGACTTGTTTCACTTTAAGGCTAAAGTTTTATTCACTCATTTATCAGGTAGAATGTAGGTTTAAGTCGGTGTCTGTTCTTTAGTTTTGGAAACTTTTCGGTCCGTTGGGTTTTGGTGAAAGTGAAAGTAAAATGTTGAACTGAACCGTTTAATTCAAACGGAGCTGAACTGTTAATGCTCTCGTCTATATTTAACTGTCGTGTCATAAAATAAGATAAAAAATAACGAAAAAAACACAGTCTGACCTGATTAGAGTTTTTTACAGATAATAAAGATGAAATGTGATTCATAAACCAGCAGAGGGAGCTCTGGGTCTGATTTTAAAACATTTATAAATGATTTTAAACATCACATCAGGTCTGCACCTGAGGAAAACTGTCAGTTTAATGCTGTCAAACTATCAGTTTTTATAAGTTTTAATTTAATGTGTAAGTTCCTCAGTGTTTGTTGAACTAAGCTCTACAGAAAAGAAGGATTAAGGTCTATTTTTTTTTTTAATATTCTGTCTATTTGTTAAAAAGGCTAGTTGTTTGTGTTCTTCTTTTATTCTCTTTTTATTGTATATTTGTATATATTTATTATTCTCATTTCTATGATTGGGCTTGTGCCGGGACCAGGGTAACCTAATTTTGTCCCACCCATGTTTTACCTGGGTTGAATGACAATAAAACTCCTTGAATCCTTGAATAAATTCATTCTTGAAAGGGACATTAATCTGCACCTTAATATCAGAGTTCGTCCTTTAATCTCAGATTTTGTCCTTTAATCTCAGAGTTTGTCCTTTAATCTCAGAGTTTGTCCCTTCATCCCAGAGTTTGTCCCTTCATCTCAATGTTTGTCCTTTAATCTCAGAGTTTGTCCCTTCATCTCAGAGTTTGTCCCTTCATCTCAGAGTTTGTCCTTTAATCTCAGAGTTTGTCCTTTAATCCCAGAGTTTGTCCCTTCATCTCAGTTTGTCCTTTAATCTCAGTTTGTCCTTTAATCTCAGTTTGTCCTTTAATCTTAGTTTGTCCTTTCATCTCAGAGTTATCCTTTAATCTCAGAGTTTGTCCTTTAATCTTAGTTTGTCCTTTCATCTCAGAGTTATCCTTTAATCTCAGAGTTTGTCCTTTAATCTCAGTTTGTCCTTTCATCTCAGAGTTTGTCCCTTCATCTCAGAGTTTGTCCTTTAATCTCAGAGTTTGTCCCTTCATCTCAGTGTTTGTCCTTTAATCTCAGAGTTTGTCCCTTCATCTCAGAGTTTGTCCTTTAATCTCAGAGTTTGTCCTTTAATCTCAGAGTTTGTCCCTTCATCTCAGAGTTTGTCCTTTAATCTCAGAGTTTGTCCTTTAATCTCAGAGTTTGTCCTTTAATCTCAGAGTTTGTCCTTTAATCTCAGAGTTTGTCCTTTAATCTCAGAGTTTTTCCCTTCATCTCAGAGTTTGTACTTTAATCTCAGAGTTTGTCCTTTAATCTCAGAGTTTGTCCTCTAATCTTAGAGTTTGTCCTTTAATCTCAGTTTGCCCTTTAATCTCAGAGTTTTTCTTTTAATCTTAGAGTTTGTCCTTTAATCTCAGTTTGCCCTTTAATCTCAGAGTTTTTCTTTTAATCTTAGAGTTTGTCCTTTAATCTCAGTTTGCCCTTTAATCTCAGAGTTTTTCTTTTAATCTCAGAGTTTGTCCTTTAATCTCAGAGTTTGTCCTTTAATCTCAGTTTGTCTTTTAATCTCAGAGTTTGTCCCTTCATCTCAGAGTTTGTCCTTTAATCTCAGAGTTTGTCCTTTAATCTCAGAGTTTGTTCTTTAATCTCAGAGTTTGTCCCCTAATGTGCAAACTGACCATTCTGCATGCACGCTACTGATTGGTTGATTCTCCTCAGTCTAAAAATAGAAACCTGAACACGTCTCAAATTACACAGTTTACACATTTTTATGTTGTTTTCTATAAACTATCTACAGTTTGTTTATTAGAGGAGAATCTTAATTTCTGATGCATTCAGGGAAGTCAGGAGATCCAAACGCTGATTGTCCTGTGTAGAGCCCGGTCACACTGGCCAACTGACGTCTCCTCTACATATATTTTCACTCTCAGGCTCCAGGATGTTTGGTGTGATTGTCAGACAGTCCCTAAATCTTCAGTGTGGTGCCTTCACTGACCTGCTGTTCTTCTTCATCCTGATTCTCTCATGTAGAGGTGACGATTCTTCTGTTAAAGATTTCAGATCAAAACTGAGTCGTCAGCGTCTGTGAGTTGATTGATTATAACCAAATCTCTCTGTGTTCTCAGGTCAGGAGCTGATTGGTCCGTCTCAGCCCATCGTGGCGTTGGTTGGTGATGATGTCATATTACCGTGTCACCTGGAGCCGACCATGAACGCTTTCACTACGACTGTAGAGTGGGCGAAACCAGACATGGACCCCAGATTTGTTTTTGTGTGGCGTGATGGTTTAGAGCTGGAACCTCAAAAACATCAAATGTTTAGAGGAAGAACGACGCTGTTTATAGATGAACTGGAACATGGAAACGTTTCAATGAAAATCTCTAAAGTCAAACTCTCTGATGGAGGAACGTACAGATGTTTCATTCCTCCGTTACATAAATCTGTGAATGTTGAGCTTATTGTTGGTGAGTGGAGACAGTTTGTGGTTTATAAACTCAGTTTGTTTGGGTCAGAGCAGAGGTTCAGTCTGGATTTGTAGAAACTTACAGACTCTTTTCTCCCTCAGGTGCTGTGTCCTCACCTGTGATCCAGGTGAGTGAGAGCAGTGATGGAGTGATGGTGCAGTGTTGGTCTTCAGGCTGGTTTCCAGAACCAGAGCTGTTGTGGTTTGACGCTGAGGGAAAGCTTCTCTCCTCTGCTCTGACTGAGACGCTCAGAGGTCCTGATGGTCTCTACACTGTCAGCAGCAGACTGACTGTGGAGAGGAGACACAGGAACAAACTCACCTGTAGAGTCACACAGAGGGACATCAACCACAGCAGGGACAACCACACCTATGTGACAGGTGAGAAACACACACACACACACATCAACCACAGCAGGGACAACCACACCTATGTGACAGGTGAGAAACACACACACACACACATCAACCACAGCAGGGACAACCACACCTATGTGACAGGTGAGAAACACACACACACAGAGCACTCAACTTCAAACTCACTAACTACTTTCTAACTCTGTTTCAGATCATTTCTCTGAGGTTTCAACCACTCCCATTGTTCCCAGCTCTACCCATGATCCTCCTGGTTCTCAGCCTGTTGTTATCAGTGCTGTGATTGTTGTTGTTGCTGCTCTGGTTCTGGTTCCTGCAGTCGTCTTTGCTGTTTGGAAATGGAGACAGAACAGACTCAGTGAGTCAAACATTTTCTTCTCAATACGACAGAACAAATGTTTTAAATACAGTTGTGCTCATGAATTAAGAAATCCCGGCAGATTTTATGATTTTTTTGGACTTTTTATTCAGAGAATATGAATGAAAACACAACAACTGTGTTTACTCTTTTTAAATCATAATGACTACAGAAACTTCCAGAATGAGCCTGATCAAAAGTTTCATCCACTGATGATTTTGTCCTGATAACATGAACAAGTCGACACAAACGTGTTTGAATGTCTCCTAAAGGTAACCAAGGTAACCATCCTCACCTGGGATCTATCTGCTTTAATCAGTGTGTGTGTGTGTGTATAAAAGCTCAGTGTGTTTCTGAGCTCCTCTTGCATCTTTCCTCCAGTGCTGCACTGACATTTCTGGATTCTGAGTCATGAGGAAAGAAAAAGAATTGTCAAAGTTTCTGCAGGAAAAGTGAATCCAACTGTATAAAACAGGAAAGGGATATAAAAAGATATCCAAGGAACTGAGGATGCCAATAAGCAGAGTTCAAACTCTAATGAAGAAGTGGAAAATGAGGGATTCTGTTGAAACCAAACCACGGTCAGGTAGACCAACAAACATTTCAGCTACAACTGACAGGAAAATTGTTCTGGATGCAAAGANGAGCAAAAGTGAACTTTTTGTCCACAACCATAAACATTGTTCCATTTGGAGAGGAGTCAACAAGGCCTATGATGAAAGGTCCACCATTCCTACTGTGAAACACGGAGGTGGATCACTGATGTTTTGGGGATGTGTGAGCTACAAAGGCTCAGGAAACTTGGTCCAAACTGATGAATGAAGGATGAATGCAGCATGTTATCAGAAAATACTGGAGGAAAATTTACACTCATCAGCCCAGAAGCTGCACATGAGACGTACTTGGACGTTCACACATGACAATGATCCAAAATACAAGGACAAGTGGACCTGCCATTGGCTACAGCAGAATAAAGTGAAGGTTCTGGAGTGGCCATCTCAGTCTCCTGACCTCAAGACAGAGCAAGAAGTTACAGGAACTGGAGGCTTTTTAGGTTCTTCTTACCAGTCAAAATGGTAGACTCTTTTATTTCTGGGAGTAGGTGTTGGTCGTGTTTTCTGAAGTTCGACAGTGACTACAATTTCCCCCTTTATGTGCGACAATTCTTGACCCCCTCCCTTTGAAAAGTAGTCCGAGTAAGACCTTCAAAGACAACAACTAAATTTTTCTCATTTGTGTCAACAAACAAGTAAAATGTCTTCACCAAACACTAACCATGAGTGACACAGAAGTTTTTGTTTTTTCATGCATATTCTCTGAAAAATGTACAAGAAATCATAAATTCTGCTAGAGTATGAAAACTCATGAGCACAACTGAACTTCTGCACTCATGAAGATGTTTTATGATTTTTGAATTTTTAAAAAATTCATCATATTTTTCTTCATTCACACAGAAAAGAAGAGGAACCACGATGACAGGACTGAAGAAAAGAGGAAACCTGAGAGAAATTTACCAGAGTTTCATGTTGAAGGAGAAGAAGAAAGAAAAGCACTGATGGAAGAAAGAGAAGAAGAGAATAATGTGGAGAAAAAAAGAGAAGAAAGTGTCCAATCTCAGAGAGAAACTGAGAATCAGAACCAGACAAAACAGGAAAAACAGACAGAAACATACCAGAAACAGAAATTAGAACAAGAAACAGAGAGAGGAGTCAGAGAGGAAAATGAGACTGATGAAGAAGAAACCAGAAAAGCAAAAGAAGAAAGAGAAGGAGAGAATAATGTGGAGAATAAAGGAGAAGGAGCTCTTCAAAGTCAGAGTGAAACTGAGAATCAGATCGAGACAAAAGCAGAGTCAGAAAATATCATAACAACAAGAGGAGGAGAAATAAAGGAGAGAGAAAGTGAAGAGAAAGGAGAGAGAAAGTTTGATGAGGATGATGTTGAAGGAGGAGTCAGAAATGATGGAGATGAACTAAAGCAGAAAGAAAAACTCTCTGAAGAATATTCAGCTCCTCCAAAAGTTTCAGAGACACAAGAAGAAAATAATGAAGAAGAAAGAGAAGAGACAGAAAAACTCCTCACACATCAGGACAGAGAGAAAGAAACAAAAGAGAGACAGGAACCAGGAAGAAAAGAGGAGGAGAAAGATGATTCAGGGACAGGAGATGCAGAAAAAACAGAAAACCTCACAGATCAGAACAGACAGAAAGAAGGAAAAGAGAGAAACCAAACGACTGATCCTGAAAGAATAGAGAGAAAAGAAGAAAACAAAACAGACAGAAGCAGCGAGAAAGAGGAGGAGAAAGAGGAGGAAGAGAAAAATTTTCCATCAGTGAGTGAAGAAGTTAGAGAGAGAACAGAGATCAGAGTTTGTGAAGAAAGAACTGAAAAGAAAAATAAAGAAGGAGAGAAGGAGGAACAGAGAGAGAAAGAAGAGGAGGAGAAACAGGTTCACAGGATTAGAGGAGAGAGAGATGGAGGCATGGAGGAGGAGGAGGAGAAAGAGGAGGAGAAAGAAGAGGTGAAGGAGAAGGTCATAAAGGAGGAGGATGCTAAAGAGGAGGTGAAGGAGGAGAGTTTAGGAACTGAGACTGTAATGGAGCAAAGACCAATAAAAGACAGAGAGAGAGAACAACAGCAAAGTGAAAGGAGAAGAAAAAGAGAAGAAGCAAAAAGACGAGCAACTGAACGAAGAGGAGTCAGTGTGAGAACAGGAGGAGGAGACAAAGAGGAGGATAAAAAGTTTCCATCAGTGAGTGAAGAAGTTAGAGAGAGAACAGAGATCAGAGTTTGTGAAGAAAGAACTGAAAAGAAAAATAAAGAAGGAGAGAAGGAGGAACAGACAGAGAAAGAAGAGGAGGAGAAACAGGTTCACAGGGTTAGAGGAGAGAGAGATGGAGGCATGGAGGAGGAGAAGGAGGAGGAGAAGGAGGAGGAGAAGGAGGAGGAGAAGGAGGAGGAGAAAGAGGAGGAGAAGGAGGAGGAGAAGGAGGTGATGGAGGAGGAGAAGGAGGTGATGGAGGAGGTGAAGGAGGTGATGGAGGAGAGTTCAGGGACTGATTCTTTGATGGAACAAAGACAGATAAAGGAAAAAGGGAGAGAACTTCAAAATGAAAGGAGGAGAAGAAGAAAGGAAGCAAAAAGACGAGCAGCTGAACAAGGAGGAGCAAATGTGAGAACAGGAGACAAAGAGGAGACTGATAAAGAAACAAAGGCTAGAAAAGCCAGAGAAGAAGAAGAAAGAGCCAGAAAAATTAAAGAAGAAGAAGAAGAATTGAGAGGAGCAGCTGACCTTCAAATTTTTCATAAGGATTATGACGGGTGGGTTTCGGGTGGCCAGTGAGGAGACTGATGATGAAGAAGAAGCTGATTTATGGACAAACATGAAACAAACACAAGACAAAAGAGAAGAAGAAGAAGAAGAAGAGCGTATGGACACGGATTAAATCTGACTTTACTGAACTCATGGAAGAGAAGAAACATGTTTTTCCTCCTTCAGTTTAATGCATTTTAGTTTTTTTTTAGTTTTTTTTATCATTTAATGTGTTTATACTGTATTTCACAGACTGTGCTAAATGATATTTAATGATTAATTAAGTTTTGTGCTGTAGTTATTTTGATAACATTATGACAGATTGTACCTTTCTCAAACAAACATAAAAAAACAGAAATCCTTCAGTCTGACTCCAGCCTCTTTCTTTTTCTGATATTATTTAACTGTTAACTGTACTTTTCATCTACAGTCTTTGTTTGTAAATCAACAAATCAACTCCAGAGTGAGAGCAAAGTTTAAAGTTTTCTGTCAAATCATGAACAAAAACTTTAAGAAAATCAAGTTTTTGTGTTTTATTTTCAGTTAAAACAGTTTTATTGGACGTAATATGAGCCACAGTCAGCTGACAAGTCAATATGAAAATAATAATATTGAAGCACAAAAACTCCTCTAACAGTCCGTGATGTACCTGAACACACCTTAACCTGCAGGTGTGTTCAGGTAAAGTTTATTTCTTCTTATCAAACTGACGCCTTCAGTCAAACTCAGGAAACATCCACCAGGTGAGAAACGTTTCCGTGTGTTTTTAGTTTTTAATATGTTTGTAACTTCATAAAAAGCATCATAAATGTTGGTTTTGTTGTGTTAGAATAAAAATAAAGTTTCGTTTGTTTCTCTCTGGATAAACTCAGAGTTTTAGTCTCAGCTGCAGAGACTCATGATGAGAAATCAAACTGGATCATCATCAAACTAAAACCAAGAAACAACTTTAAACCATTGAACGTTTCTGTCTCTGCTGCTGAGAGATTTTTATTTTGAGAAAGTTTCTTCTGTTTTTGGTGAAAGTGAAACTAAACTGTTGATCTGCTTCAAACAGAGCGTAGAGGAGTTAAAGTCTAAACCAGAAATGTCTTTAAATCAGAATCAGTGTTGGATTGAGACAGTCACACCTGGAGGCTGAGCTGAGGTTCATAAAAACAAGTTTTCACAATGATTTTTTTTTATTTTGGGGGATGTTTTTGCAGGGTGAAATTTTAATGATTTGTTGCAGTAGTTTAAAGTAAAGAACAGAGGAGAAGGAGCTGTTAATATTAAACCATTATTGTCATAAAAACTGAATCTTGATCAAAGTTTATCTGATTAAAAAGATTAAATGTAGCTCAGAGACCAGCAGGGGGAGCTAGAAGATTATTTTTTTTATCTTTGTCCTCAGTTCTGCAGCTCACAGTGAAAACATCCAATAGCTGAAAGTAAAATAACACAAGCAGACAAACATTTCTCTGATTTCAGTTATTTAACTTCCGTTACTTATCATTTAAAAACACTTACCAGTTTCACTGTTTTTGTTTTGGTTTGTTTTTTTCTTTTTTTTCTTTGTTTTTTTTTAGAGAAACACTTCATTGCTTGTATTGAAACATGTTTAACATAAATTCTTATTTCTATTTTCTACATATTTAAAGTATAAATAATCATTGCGTGTGTGCCAAAGAGATGAAATTGTGCATGATCCAGAAAAAGAAAATGTTACTTTCATTGATATTTTAACTCATACTTGGAGACATGCTGACACTTCGTTTATCACTGCACAACTCAAGTTTTATTTTGTAAGAAATCTCAACAGAATAATTATTGAAAGAGATATATAACCTGTAATCTGATCAAAACACTGTTGGAAAAAGCAAAGCAAAAAGCAAGAACTTCACCTGACTTGCTGAAATGATGACGTCATCACACAAGGATTTCTTAACTGGTGAATGGACCTCAAACACCAAGGTCTGCCTTCAGCAGTGCTCCCTTCCAGAGAGCTGGCCAATCAGAGTGAAGGGGGGTTAGTGGAGCGGGAGCCTTAAAAAGACAGCAGCTAAAACAAAGAGACAGAAGCTGATATAAGAAATAGAGATTTCACTGATGACACCCCTCTTTAATGTCTCCTTTGTTTATGATGTTACCCCTCTTTAATATCTCCTCTGACTCTGTTTTTGACTCCAGGATGTTTGGTGTGATTGTCAGACGGTCCCTCATTCTTCAGTGTGGTGCCTTCACTGACCTGCTGTTCTTCTTCATCCTGATTCTCTCATGTAGAGGTGACTTTTTTTAAATTTAAGCTTTAAATCAGGAACAAAACTGAGTCATCAGCTGATGTTTATAGTCTGATTTTAACCAAACCTGTGTGTGTCCTCAGGTCAGGAGCTGATTGGTCCGTCTCAGCCCATCGTGGCGTTGGTTGGTGATGATGTCATATTACCGTGTCACCTGTTTCCATCCTCTGATGCTTTTGATTGGACCGTAGAGTGGGCGAAACCCGACCTGAACCCCAGATACATCTGTGTGCGGAGAAACGGTGAAGAGTTTGAAACCAAGAAACATCCGTCCTTCAGAGGAAGAAGCTGGATGTTTCCTGAGGAACTGAAACACGGAAACATCTCAATGAAAATCTCCAAAGTCGAACTCTCTGATGGAGGAACGTACAGATTATTCCTTCCTGCTTTATCTCAAACTGTTCATGTCCAGCTGGTTGTAGGTAATTCTAAAAGTTTTTGCTTTATTATTGATCAAATTTTGCCACTAAAACCTGACACTAAAAGTCTGATTCCTTCCATACCTTTTCTCCCTCAGGTGCTGTGTCCTCACCTGTGATCCAGGTGAGTGAGAGCAGTGATGGAGTGATGGTGCAGTGTTGGTCTTCAGGCTGGTTTCCAGAACCAGAGCTGTTGTGGTTTGACGCTGAGGGAAAGCTTCTCTCCTCTGCTCTGACTGAGACGCTCAGAGGTCCTGATGGTCTCTACACTGTCAGCAGCAGACTGACTGTGGAGAGGAGACACAGGAACAAACTCACCTGTAGAGTCACACAGAGGGACATCAACCACAGCAGGGACAACCACACCTATGTGACAGGTGAGAAACACACACACACACACATCAACCACAGCAGGGACAACCACACCTATGTGACAGGTGAGAAACACACACACACACACACATCAACCACAGCAGGGACAACCACACCTATGTGACAGGTGAGAAACACACACACACACACATGGAGCTCTCACTACAGACTAATGAAGAACTTTCTCTTTCTGTTTCAGATCATTTCTTTGAGGTTCCAACTACTCCCATTGTTCCCACCATTACCCATGATCCTCCTGGTTCTCGGCCTGTTGTTATCAGAGCTGTGATTGTTGTTGTTGTTGTTGCTCTGGTTCTGGTTCCTGCAGTCGTCTTTGCTGTTTGGAAATGGAGACAGAACAGACTCAGTAAGTCAAACTTTTTCTTTTTTTAATATGACAGAACAAATGTTTGAAATACAGTTGTGCTCATGATTTAAGAAATCCCGGCAGATTTTATGATTTTTTGGCCATTATTTAGAGAATATGAATGAAAACACAACAACTGTGTCACTCTTTCAAATCTTTCTTTCGTCATGACTCAGAATCCAGAAATGTCAGTGCAGCACTGGATGAAAGATGCAAGTGTCTGTCTGGAGCTCAGAAACTCACTGAGCTTTTATACACACACACTGATTTAAGCATAGATCACAGGTGAGGATGGTTACCATGGTTACCTTTAGGAGACATTCAAACACATTTGTGTCGACTTGTGTTCGTGTTACCAGGACAAAATCACCAGAGGATGAAACTTTTCATCAGGGTCATTCTGGAAGTTTCTGTTGTTATTATGATTTAAAAAGAGTAAACACAGTTGTTGTTAATAAATGTCTTCACCAACCACTAACCATGAGAGACAGCAAAGTTTTTGTTTTTCCATGCATATTCTCTGAAAAATGGACAAGAAATCAGAAATTCTGCCAGGGGGTGTGAATTTATGAGCACAACTGAACTTCTGAACTCATGAGGATGTTTTCTGATTCTTAAATTTTAGAAAATTTCATCATGTTTTTCTTCATTCACACAGAAAAGAAGAGGAACCACGAGGACAGGACTGAAGAAAAGAGGAAACCTGAGAGAAATTTACCAGAGTTTCATGTTGAAGGAGAAGAAGAAAGAAAAGCACTGATGGAAGAAAGAGAAGAAGAGAATAATGTGGAGGATAAAAGAGAAGAAACTGTTCAATCTCAGAGAGAAACTGAGAAGCAGATCGAGACAGAACGGGAAAAACAGATAAAAACAAATCAGATACAGAAATTTCTTCTTTGTTGTCTCTTTCCCCAGTGACTCGTTTTACTCTGGCTATTTCTTCTTCTCTCTTTTCGGTCTCTTCTTCTTCTTCGTTCTTTTCGGTCTCTTCATCTTCTTTTTACCTCTTTTCGGTCTCTTCTTCTTCTTTTTACCTCTTTTCGGTCTCTTCTTCTTCTTCCAAGAAAAGCCAGAGAAGAAGAAGAAAAATGGAGAAAAAGAGAAGAAGAAGAAGTGAGAAAAGCCAGAGAAGAAGAAGAAGTGAGAAAAGCCAGAGAAGAAGAAGTGAGAAAAGCCAGAGAAGAAGAAGCAAGAAAAGCCAGAGAAGAAGAAGAAAAATGGAGAAAAGCCAGAGAAGAAGAAGAAAAGGCGAGAAAAGCCAGAGAGAAACAAGAAAGAATGGCAGCAAGGAAAGTCAAAGAAGAAGCAGCAAGAGGAGCCAGAGAAGCAGCATCTATAAAAGCCAAAGAAGCAGCTGCTGCTAGAAAAGCCAGAGAAGAAGAAGCAAGAAAAGCCAGAGAAGTAGAAGATGCCAGAAACAAGGCTGAGTATGAAATGCTTCTAGATGATCTCAGCACATTTCCTGGTTTCAGTCAGTGAGGAGTCAGAAGTAGAGACAGAGGAAGAAAAAGAAGCTGATTGGAGGATAATTGTGAAATAACCACAAGACATTAGACAAAAGAGGAGAAGAAGAGGAGCTGTTGATGTTTCACAGCATTTCACAGGAAGAACACCCGCCCTTTTTTTCCAGACTCTGTGACAAACCTTAAAGCCAGACTGTAACATCAGGAGAAAACCACGTTCATCATAAAATAACTGAGGTTGTGAAAGGTGTTTCTGTAATAGCAGATTCAATTCTCTCTGAGTTTTTCTTTAAATAAGTGTTGTTAGATCGGCCTGTGAGTTTATTTTATTATGTACCATTTAAGATCCATTTTGTTTCAAACTGTCATTTTAAGATTTTTTTATTATTTAATGTCTGTTTAAATTGTCTTTAACAGGATGTGCTGAGGGATGAATCAAGTTTTGTGATGTTATTTTACTATTCATACCTTTTTCAAACATAAAACAGAAATCCTGCAGCCTGACTCCAGCCTCCTTTTTCTTCCTGAACCCACTGTTCATCTACAATCTTTGTTCATCAACCAAATCAACTCCAGAGTGAGAGCAAATTCAGTATTTTCTGTCCAATAACTGACAAAGATATTAAGACAGAATCATTTATTTTAGAAAAATAGTTTTATTAGAGGAATTAAATAAACTTTTCTGTCACTCATGGTTAGTGTTTGGATGAAGACATTTATTAACAACTGTGTTTACTCTTACTTAATCATAACGACAACAGAAACTTCCAGAATGAGCCTGATGAAAAGTTTCCCTCCCCCAGTTCTTAACAGAGTGTATTTCCCCTTTAACATCAATGACAGCTTGAAGTCTTTTGTGCTCGTTGGGGATGAGGGTCTTTATGTTCTCAGATGGTAAAACTGACCATTCTTCTTGGCAAAAAGCCTCCAGTTCCTGTAAATTCTTGCTCTGTCTTGCATGAACTGCAGGTTTGAGATCTCCCCAGAGTGGCTCAATGATATTGAGGTCAGGAGACTGAGATGGCCACTCCAGAACCTTCACTTTATTCTGCTGTAGCCAATGGCAGGTCCACTTGTCCTTGTGTTTTGGATCATCGTCTAAAAATATCGTAGAAATCATAAATTCTCCCAGGGTATATAAACTTAAGAGCACAACTGTAAATGAAACAATTGAAGCAAGAAAACTCCTCTGATAGTCTGTGATGTACCTGAACGCACCTTTATCTGCAGGTGAGTTCAGCTGAAGTTTATTTCTTCTTATCAGACTGACGCCTTACACAAACTCCGGGATCAACCAACGGGTGAGAAATGTTTCTGTGTGTTTTTAGTGTTTAACATGTTCATGTCTTTATAAAAAGGGTTCATAAATGTTGGTTTTGTTGTGTTAGAATAAAAATAAAGTTTTGTTTGTTTCTCTCTGTATAAACTCAGAGTTTTAGTCTCAGCTGCAGAGACTCATGATGAGAAATCAAACTGGTTCATCATCAAACTAAAACAAAGAAACAACTTTAAACCATTGATCGTGTCTGTTTCAGCTGCTGAGAGATTTTTATTTTAGAAAGTTTCATCTGTTTTTGGTGAAAGTGAAACTAAACTGTTGATCTGCTTCAAACCAGAAATGTCTTTAAATCACAATCAATGTTGGAATAACACACTCACACCTGGAGACTGAGGTTTGAGTGATTACAAACAATGGGTGATGATCACTTTTTTTTTTTTGCATGTTAATCAAACTGATTTGTTGCAATAGTTTACAGTAAAGAACAGAGGAGAAGGAGCTGTTAATGTTAAACCATCAGCATCATAAAAACTGAATCCTGATCAAAGTTCATCTGATTAAAAAGATGAAATATGATATAAGAAATAGAGATTTCACTGATGATACCATTCTTTAATTTCTCCTCTGTCTTTGATGAAACCCCTCTTTAAAGTCTCCTCTGACTCTTTGTTTGACTCCAGGATGTTTGGTGTGATTGTCAGACGGTCCCTAAATCTTCAGTGTGGTGCCTTCACTGACCTGCTGTTTTTCCTGATACTCTCATGTAGAGGTGACTATTCTTCAATTTCAGAGTCTTCAGCACATGTTAGTAGTTTGATTATAACCATATTTCTGTGTGTTCTCAGGTCAGGAGCTGATTGGTCCGTCTCAGCCCATAGTGGCGTTGGTTGGCGATGATGTCATATTACCGTGTCACCTGGATCCACCCACAGAAGCTTTCACTACGACTGTAGAGTGGGCGAGACCTGACCTGAACCCCAGATTTGTTTTTGTGTGGCGAGATGGTTTAGAACTAGAAAATGAAAAACATCAAATGTTCAGGGGAAGAACGACGCTGTTCATCGATGAACTGGAACATGGAAACGTTTCAATGAAACTATCAAAAGTCAAACTGTCTGATAGAGGACAATATAAGTGTTTCATTCCTCCGATACATAAATCTGTGAATGTTGAGCTGGTGGTTGGTGCTGTGTCCTCACCTGTGATCCAGGTGAGTGAGAGCAGTGATGGAGTGATGGTGCAGTGTTGGTCTTCAGGCTGGTTTCCAGAACCAGAGCTGTTGTGGTTTGACGCTGAGGGAAAGCTTCTCTCCTCTGCTCTGACTGAGACGCTCAGAGGTCCTGATGGTCTCTACACTGTCAGCAGCAGACTGACTGTGGAGAGGAGACACAGGAACAAACTCACCTGTAGAGTCACACAGAGGGACACCAACCACAGCAGGGACAACCACACCTATGTGACAGGTGAGAAACACACACACACACACATCAACCACAGCAGGGACAACCACACCTATGTGACAGGTGAGAAACACACACACACACACATCAACCACAGCAGGGACAACCACACCTATGTGACAGGTGAGAAACACACACACACACACATCAACCACAGCAGGGACAACCACACCTATGTGACAGGTGAGAAACACACACACACACACACACACACACACACACATCAACCAGAACAGAGAACTACACGTCTACGTAACATGTGAAGCAGTCAAAGCTGTGATCACTGAGAGCAGGAAAAGAAGAAGGAGAAATGAGTATATGTGATCATTTTTCTGTGTTTCAGATCATTTCTCTGAGGTTCCAACCACTCCCATTGTTCCCACCACTACCCATGATCCTCCTGGTTCTCAGCCTGTTGTCATCAGTGCTGTGATTGTTGTTGTTGTTGCTCTGGTTCTGGTTCCTGCAGTCGTCTTTGCTGTTTGGAAATGGAGACAGAACAGACTCAGTAAGTTTTTTCTTAATATGTCTCTCCACACGTTAGAAATACTTTTGTAGACGCAGTTTTTGTCACAAATTTTTGTCTCAATGAAATGTTCGTTGTTCTTCAGAAACTTCAGCACACTTACACTTACACTGCAAAAACTGAAATCTAAGCAAGTCTTTATGTCTTATGTTCAGTAACATTTGTCTTATTGTTCTTAATTTGAGTCACATTTACTTGACCAGGTCATAAAAATGTCGCATTTCATGTTTTTTAAAGACAAAAATGAGGTGTAAATTGCTTGTAACAAGTAAAAAAAATCTCCCAATGGGATAAGATAAAAGATTCTTGTTTTAAGACATCTTTCTAATTTCAAGAAACTTCCCGGGCGAATTCGTCTTATCCCATTGGCAGATTTTTTTGACTTGTTACAAGCAATTTACACCTCATTTTTGTCTTTAAAAAACTTGAAATAAGACATTTTTATGACCTGGTCTGGTGAATGTGGCTCAAATCAAGAACAATAAGACAATTTCTACTACAAATAAGACAAAATGACTTGCTTAGATTTCCGTTTTAGCAGTGTACACACTTCATTTGTGCTTTGAAATGTTAAGACATCTTTCTGCTATGTATCTTTGATCAAATTTTTAAATGTCTTTCATGGTTCTTAAGATTTCACTAATTAAACAACAGAAAATGTTCAGCTTCCCTCAGTTTGTGATATCATCAGTCTGACTGAAGCAGCAGCTGATGAAACTGAAGAAATCTGCAAAGCAAACAGCCATAAAATCCACAAACATCCCCCCACAGACAAAAATAAGACATAAAAATGTTCCCTGGCTTCTCCTGCTTCTAACAAAGTGGTTATCTATGTATAAGATTGTACTCTTTGGTTGGTATGCAGCCAACTGTTGGACAAAACCTGCACTCTGCTCTCATTCACTCCCATTATATCACTGATCAGAAATCTCTGCTGAACAATATTCATAAACCCTTTTTTAATTTGCTGCCCTCATACGTCTCATGGTTTTGTCGCATCACCAGCTGTTTCACAGACTTGTCTCACCCATGGAAACCACACATCTGTTTAAACTAACCAATCAAAACATTCAGGAACACAGAAACATATGAGTGTTGATCTGTCTCATCAGCCCACACACACAGTCAGGCTTTACTCTGACAACTTTATTCAACTACTTTCAGCAATTTTATTTCACGTGCTTCACATTTTTTGGCTTTGTTTAGCAGTTTTCATCATCATGCTCAACATTTTCACCTTTGTTTCACTTCCTTCAATTTCAGCATTTCAATGCATTTACTGCAAGGAAATGCAACTTCTTTAGTTTGACTTTTTTTTTTTTTTTTTTTTTACACATGAGAGAATTCTTTTTTAATAGTCATCATATTTTGCTTAATTCATTCAGAAAACAGGAGAAGCCACGGGGACGGGACTGAAGAAAAGAAAAAACCTGAGAGAAATTTACCAGAGTTTCATGTTGAAGGAGAAGAAGAAAGAAAAGCACTGATGGAAGAAAGAGAAGAAGAGAATAATGTGGAGAATAAAGGAGAAGAAACTGTTCAATCTCAGAGAAAAACTGAGAATCAGATCGAGACAAAACCAGAGTTAGAAAAGATCACAACAACAAGAGGAGGAGAAATAAAGAAAAGAGAAAGTGAAGAGAAAGGAGAGAGAAAGTTTGATGAGGATGGTCTTGAAGGAGGAGTCAGAAATGATGGAGATGAACTAAAGCAGAAAGAAAAACTCTCTGAAGAATATTCAGCTCCTCCAAAAGTTTCAGAGACACAAGAAGAAAATAATGAAGAAGAAAGAGAAGAGACAGAAAAACTCCTCACACATCAGAACAGAGAGAAAGAAAGACAAGAGAGACAGGAACCAGGGGAGAAAGAGGAGGAGAAAGAATATTCAAGGACAGGAGGCACAGAAAGAGGAGAAAACCTCCTCACAGATCAGAACAGAGAGACAGAAAGACGAGAGAGAAACCAAACAACTGATCCTGAAAGAACAGAGAGAAAAGAAGAAAACCAAACAGACAGAAGCAGCAAGAAAGAGGAGGATAAAAAGTTTCCATCAGTGAGTGAAGAAGTTAGAGAGAGAACAGAGATCAGAGTTTGTGAAGAAAGAACTGAAAAGAAAAATAAAGAAGGAGAGAAGGAGGAACAGAGAGAGAAAGAAGAGGAGGAGAAACAGGTTCACAGGGTTAGAGGAGAGAGAGATGGAGACATGGAGGAGGAGAAGGTGGAGGAGAAGGAGGTGAAAAAAGAGGATGTTAAAAAGGAGGCGGAGGTGAAGGAGGAGGAGAAGGAGGAGAGTTTAGGGACTGATAGAGAGACTGTGAGTGAGAAAAGGCAAAGAGAGGAAAGAGAGAGAGAAAAACAAAATGAAAGGAGGAGAAGAAGAGAAGAAGCAAAAGGACGAGCAGCTGAACGAAGAGGAGTCAGTGTGAGAAAAGGAGACAAAGAGGAGGAGAAAGAATCTGAACAGAGGACAAATGTGAAACCAACACAAGACAAAAGAGGAGAAGAAAAAGAAGAAGAAGAGATGATGAAGGTTAAACATGAGGTCAGAGAGAAGGAGGCTGAGAGTCTGAAGCTGCAGGTTCATCAAGATAAACTCAACTACACACAGAAAAAAGAGAGAGAAGAGAGAGAAGAGAGAGAGCTTCATGTGGATCAATCAGGGGTCAGAGGAAGTCCAAACGAAGGGAATATGAGACAACAGGACTTTTACCAAACACTGACACAGGTTAAAGATGAAGAAACTGATGTAGAGATGGAGGAAACTGAAGAACATCAAGAAGAGAAACATGAAGAAAAGGAGATGATGGTTGAACAATGGGACATAAATAAAAAGGTCAGAGAAGGAGCAGTCTGGTGTGAAAAGGAGCTGAAACAAAAACTCAACATGAATCATCAGAAATATTTATTCCCTGTTTGTGTGAAACAGGGAATAAAACACCTGGATAAACCAGAGAAAGAACTTTATGAAGATCAACAGAGATCTAGAGAGAGTCCAGGAGGAGACGGGATGATACCACAGCACTTTTCCCAAACTCTGAAAGAGGTGAAGAAAGAGGAGAAAGATGAACAGACAGGGGTTACGAACAGATGTGAAGGAAAGGAGCTGATGGTTAAACACAAGGACATTAATAAAAAAACACAGACTGCAGATGAAGCTGGAGGAAAAACAAATATGGGACAAATAAACAACAAAGGAGGAGGAGAAGAAAAACAGATTATTGTTCAACAAGATAAAATACATGAAGAGGTCAGAGAGAGAGAAGATGAGAGTTTGGAGGTTCAGAAACTGGAAACCAGGAAGATTCTAAAAGTTAATTATGATTGGAAACAGAGAGTCATTAAAGGAAAACAATCAGAAAAAAAAGAGTTCTGTTTGGATCAACAAGGAGTCAGAGAGACTAAACGTGCGGGAGTAGACTGTGCTGAGATTCTGGATAAGTCTCAAAACCCAAAACGACGAAAGACAGAGGAAAATGTAGATCACAAGGAGTATCAAATGAAATACTTTACAGAGAATCATTGAACCATGAAAACAATCTGAACTCTGGTCTTTATTCATCATCATCTGTTCTGTCCAAGGAGGTGCTTTTATTTTGCCTCCAGAGCCTCAGACTTCTCATTCATTTCCACTTTGTTAACTTGCTTTTTATTTCCTCCATCGTGTTTTCAATCATGAATTAAGTTTTGTGCTATATTTATTTCATGAATGTTTTGATACTGATTAAACCTTTTTTAAAAGAGAAAACAAAAATCTTTCAGTCTGACTCCAGCCTTCTTCTTCTCTGATATTATTTTAGTGTCTGTAATTTACCTGCTCACTCCAACGTTCATCTACAGTTTTTATTTTTGACTAAATGAGTGAGAAAACAGTTTAAACATAAACATATGATCAGATCAACTACTTTCAGTAAACACAGTTTATTAGATGTAATATGAGTCACATCCAGTTGACAAATCAATAAGTCAATATAATCATATTGAAGCAATAAAACTCCTGTAACAGTCCGTGATGTACCTGAACGCACCTTCACCTGCAGGTACAGTTTATTTCTTCTTATCAAACTGACGCCTTCAGAAAACTCAGGTAACAACCAGGTGAGAAACGTTTCTGTGTGTTTTTAGTGTTTAATGTGTTCGTAACTTTATGAAAAGCATCATTAATGTTGGTTTTGTTGTGTTAGAATAAAAATAAAGAGTCGTTTGTTTCAACGTTTCTGTTTCAGCTGCTGAGAGATTTTTATTTAAGAAAGTTTTATCTGTTTCTGGAGAAAGTGAAACTAAACTGTTGATCTGCCTAAAACGCAGCGTAGAGGAGATAAAGTTTAAATCAGAATCAATGTTGGACTGAGACAGTCACACCTGGAGACTGAACTATGGATTATTAAAAACAAAGTTTGGTGATGATTTTTCCAATTTTGGAGCGAACAGGCAGGTTGGATTTGAATTGATCCGTTGCAGGAGTATAAATGAGGCAAAGAACAAAGGAAGAGCTGTTAATATTTAACCATCAGCATCATAAAAACTGAAACCTGATCAAAGTTTATCTGATTGAAAAAGATTGAATGTCGCTCAGACACCAGCAGGGGGAGCTATATTGTTGATTGTAATCTTTGTCTTCTGTTCTGCAGCTCAACAGTGAAAACAACATGCCTCTGATTTCTGATTTTCAGCTTTTACTACTTGTTATTGAAAAACACTATTTCTAGATTCACTGTTTTTGTGAAGCACTTTAGCTTGTGTTACAAATGGCTATATAAATAAGTTATTATTACTATTGTTTGCTGCATATTTATAGTACAAAATGTTCCTTACCTGTGTGTCAAAGGGTTTAAATAGTGCATCATTAATTTAAAAAATATGATAATTGATTATTCTGCCACATTTAACTCACATTAAGAGATATGTTTAGAGTCAGTTTATCACAACACAACTCTGGTTTAATTTTATGACAAATTTTGGCAAAACCATTATTTAAAGAGATGTAAAATCTGTAATATGATTAAAAAACAAACAAACAAACAACAACTAGGGTCTAAAAAAACAAAAAAAGCACCAGATCTTCACCAGACTTGCTGAAATGATGATGTCATCACACAAGGATCTATTAACTGGTCAATGGACCTCAAACACCAAGGTCTGCCTTTGGCAGTGCTCCCTTCCAGATGGCTGGCCAATCAGAGTGAAGGGGGTTTGTGGAGCAGGAGCTTTAAAAAGACAGCAGCTAAAACAAAGAGTTACAATGAGAAAGAAATAAAGATTTCACTGATGTTACCCCTCTTTAATGTCTCCTCTGTTTTTCACTCCAGGATGTTTGGTGTGATTGTCAGACGGTCCCTAAATCTTCAGTGTGGTGCCTTCACTGACCTGCTGTTCTTCCTCATCCTGATTCTCTCATGTAGAGGTGAAACCTTTGAATTTAAGCTTTAAATCATGAACAAAACAGAGTCTTCAGCACATGTTAGTTGTTAGATTATAACCATATTTCTGTGTTTTCTCAGGTCAGGAGCTGATTGGTCCGTCTCAGCCCATCGTGGCGTTGGTTGGTGATGATGTCATATTACCGTGTCACCTGGATCCACCCACGAACGTTTTCACCACGACTGTAGAGTGGGCGAGACCAGACCTGAACCCCAGATTTGTTTTTGTGTGGCGTGATGGTGAAGAGTTTGAATCCAAGAAACATCCGTCCTTCAGAGGAAGAAGCTGGATGTTTCCTGAGGAACTGAAACACGGAAACATCTCAATGAAAATCTCCAAAGTCAAACTCTCTGATGGAGGAACGTACAGATTATTTATTCCTGCTTTGTCCAAATCTGTGAATGTTGAGCTGGTTGTTGGTGAGTGGAGACAGTTTGTGTTTTATAAAGTTTGTTTGGGTGAGAGCAGAGCACTCAGAACAACGACAAACTCACTAACTACTTTTTCTTTCAGTTTCAGAGCATTTCGTCACGGTACCAACTGTTCCCACCACTACCCATGATCCTCCTGGTTCTCGGCACTTTGTTATCAGCACTGTGATCATTGTTGTTGTTGCTCTGGTTCTGGTTCCTGCAGTCGTCTTTGCTGTGTGGAGACAGAACAGACTCAGTGAGTCAAACACTTTCTTCTCTTTATGTCTCTCCTCGTTAGAAATACTTCACACTGCAGACTCTTGAAGATGTTCTCAGGTTTTTCATCTTTGCCTCCATGAAGCATCACTATTATTAATGAAAGAAGTTTATTTTGGCTTCTGCTTTAATTTTGCTTTTTCATACACAAGAGAATTTTTGAAATGTCATCATATTTTCCTTCATTCACACAGAAAAGAAGAGAAACAACGAGGACAGGACTGAAGAAAAGAGGAAACCTGAGAGAGATTTACCAGAGTTTCATGTTGAAGGAGAAGATGAAAGAAAAGCACTGATGGAAGAAAGAGGAGAAGAGAATAATGTGGAGGATAAAGGAGAAGAAGTCGTTAAGTCTCAGAGAGAAACTGAGGATCAGATCGAGACAAAACAGGATAAACAGGCGGAAACAGATCAAGAACAGACATCAGAACAGAAAACAGAGAAAGGAGCTAGAGAGAAGGTGAAGGATGAAACTGAGGGAAAAGAAACAGCAACAGAAGAAGCAAAACAAGCCAGAGAAGAAGAAGCAAGAAAAGTCAAAGAGGAAGAAGCAAGAAAAGTAAAAGAGGAAGAAGCAAGAAAAGCCAAAGAGGAAGAAGCAAGAAAAGTAAAAGAGGAAGAAGCTAAACAAGCCAGAGAAGAAGAAGCAAGAAAAGTCAAAGAGGAAGAAGCAAGAAAAGCCAAAGAGGAAGAAGCAAGAAAAGCCAAAGAGGAAGAAGCAAGAAAAGTCAAAGAGGAAGAAGCTAAACAAGCCAGAGAAGAAGAAGCAAGGAAAGCCAAAGAGGAAGAAGCAAGAAAAGCCAAAGAGGAAGAAGCAAGAAAAGCCAAAGAGGAAGAAGCAAGAAAAGCCAAAGAGGAAGAAGCAAGAAAAGACAAAGAGGAAGAAGCAAGAAAAGACAAAGAAGAAGAAGAAGCAATAAAAGCCAGAGAAGCAGAGATTGATTGAAGTGTAATTTTCCCTTTGTAATAGTAATCTCAGTTTATTTCCCGAGAACAGTCAGTGAAGTTTTAAAGGTAGAGGATGAGGAAGAGAAGAGTGATGATGAAGAAGAGTGATGATGAAGAAGAGTGATGAGGAAGAAGAGTGATGATGAAGAAGAGTGATGATGAAGAAGAGTGATGATGAAGAAGAGTGATGATGAAGAAAAGGCTGATTGGTGGAAAAACATGTCACATGATAGAAGAGTAGAGGAGGAGCTGATCGACACAGAGTCAAACTGACATTATTTTACTTATAATGATCTTGCAACTGTTTTTGTTTCATTGCAAATTAACTACTCTTTAAACTTTCGTTCACTGTGCATTAAGTTACAGTTTTATAAGTTTTATAACAAAGTTGAGGGCAAATCTTTTCTCTTATGATGTCACTGTCTCTGATCAAAGACTTCTCATGATTTATCCAGTTTAATTCATAGGGTCTTAATGTTGTGTTGCGTTGTTTTCTGATAATCTCTGTGCTTTCATTACTTTTATAGCTTTTGTTTTCTTGTCTTTTATTGCTTTATTGTTACTATATTGTACTGTACAGATCTTTGTTGGCTGTTTTAAATATGCTATATAAATAAAACTGACATTGACATTAACATTGACGTTGTTTTTTGTCAAAATCATGATGGAATCGACAGGGATGAAGAGAAACGTCCTGAAAACATGAACTTAAGTCGACACAATTGGGTTTGAATATCTGGGGGTAAAACTAAACATTTTCAGCCAGACTATAGTATTATTCGTAAATAAATAATCAGAAAAGTACAACGATATAATAGGGATGTTTAAAGAATTTTCTTTTCCTTTATTTATTGAGTCTTAAATTTGACTTTATTGTAAATGTGGGAATTAATAAAGTTGCAAATTTATTTCAATTATATTTGAGAGTATATTAAGTTGCATCTCGTAAATTTACTATGTTATAAAGTTGCCTGAGAGATGCAGAGACATTAAAATGTGAAGCTGGACTGAAACCATAGTTTCTCCTTATTGCTGAGTTCAGGTGGAAAGATAAGGCTCAAGTCAGTGAAACACAGCCTGATAAAAACCTCCCGAGTATAAATCTGGTAGTAAATTTGCCTGTTTATAGAAAAAAAAATTAAGCGGTCGTATAAAAACACCGAGTTTCTTTATTTTTCTATTTAAAAAAAAAAAAATTATTCTAAGGATAACGGACTGATCTAACGGTTCCTCCTCCTCCGTCTGAGCGACTGCTCTTTACAAAGATCGTTTATTAAGGTGATGAGTCACAATGATCAAACAGATAGACGCTACAGCTCAACCCTTTTCAAGAATTACAAACAGATTAATAATTAAAAGTAGAATCAAATTTCCAACAAACAAAGTAATATGTTTAGCAGTTTTTTTTATCTTGATTTAAAAAAAAATAAAATAAAAAGTAAATTAACAACAACAAAACTGCACTTTATTTTTTTATCTTAACAACTGCACTGTTAAATCATTCAGGGATTGATTATGAGTTGAAAAAAAAACAAAGTTCATAACTTAGGATATTGGGTAAACCGCCAAAATTATTCACTGTTGCTGTGGATCTGAGCAGATTAATGCAATGGAGTATTAGGGCCACATTGAGAAAAGAAAATGAGGGGAGGAATTTTTCCCCCTCTCCCTCACCCAGTCAGTAAAGTCGAAAAGTGGAGAATAAAGTCGAAATGTCGAGAATAAAGTTGAAATATAATGTCGAGAATAAAGCCGACTTTATTCTTAATAATAATAATAATACATTTTTTTTCTACGGCGCCTTTCAGGACACCCAAGGTCGCCTTACAAAGGGTAAAAGAAAAACACATAAAAACAAAATAAAGTTAAAAACAACAACATAAAAGCAATAGAATAAGGGATAATAGGGAGCAGTTAAAGACAGTATGTATTGTGAAACAGATGAGTTTTGAGTTTGGATTTGAAGATGACATTTCGACTTTA
>RPOG01002421.1:0-94237 GCA_008086565.1 Thalassoma bifasciatum
CATGCACATATGCTGTTCACATAGAGCCTGACCATGTAAGATGATTCAAAGCTCCTGTAAGGAAATTTCAATTTGATTTTATCACCAGGGACTAAACAGTTCCTTTGGCCCATTATTGACTGAGGCTCAAATCTCAAACTGAGATTTGTATTCCTGAAAAAACATTCTAGTAGGGATGGAGCAGTTCGCAAAATTTATGGTTCAGGTGTTATCACAGCTTGTGGTCACTGTTTTTAGTTAGGTGTTCATTTTTGTTGTTTTTAACACTTCAGGATAAGGCTGGGCGGTATGACCCAAAATTCATATCACGGTATAGATTGAATCCTTTCACGGTAACGGTACATATCACGGTGTAAATGTTGTGGTGCAAAATTTATAATGGAGGTGTTTCTGAATGGGTTTTGTAGTCTCTTATCAAAGCTTAGTTGATTTTGAAAAAAAAAAGCATATAATGTAATTTTAATGTAATTTTAATGTAAAAGCATTTATCATGCAGAAGAACAACAGAAATAAGGATAGTGCCTCAGAAGTACAAAATTCTTTAATAAAACAAAAATAAAGTGGATATTGTAAACAGTACTTCAAGTAAGAGAGATTTTCTATAAGGCAAATGGCAAAAACAGTGAAAAGGTTCTGTAATCCAAAATTGTGCAAGAGTTACCACACATCTTGCAGATGACATTTTTCTGCTCCACATCCGACTTTTTGAACCCGAACCACGTCCAAATCATGGAAGTAGCACTGTTTTTTTTTTTTTTTACCAGTTCCTCCTCCTCCACAGTCACTGTGCTTACAGCTATTTCCATACAGAGGCAAATACGATGACGCGCAAATCTCTACCGTGGGCCAAATTTATACAGTTTCTATCATCACACCGTGTATACCGTGCAGCCCTACTTCAGGATACCAAATATCTCCAGAAATTGACTGTTCACAGTTATTTTTTTAAAATAATAATGTCATGTAAAGTCATTTAAAACCTGAAAATATGAGGCAGGTTGCCAACTGGTACTTCATTTTGATTTTACTCTCCTTGACGAGCGGCGGGTGCTGCTGTAGACGAACTAGGTCAGACAGAAATTTACGGACATATTATCATGCATTGTTCTTCACAGCAAAAACTGAAATCTAAGCAAGTCATTATGTCTTATTTTTAGTCAAATTTGTCTCACTATTCTTGATTTGAGCCATGTTTACAAGACAAGGTCATAAAATTGTCTCATTTCAAGTTTTTTAAAGACAAAAATGAGGCATCAATTGCTTGTAATAAGTAAAAAAAAAATCTGCCAATGGGATAAGATAAAAGATTCTTGTTTTAAGACATCTTTCTAATTTCAAGAAACTTCCCGGGTGAATTCGTCTTATCCCATTGGCCGATTTTTTTGACTTGTTACAAGCAATTTACACCTCATTTTTGTCTTAAAAAACTTGAAATAAGACATTTTTATGACCTGGTCTGGTGAATGTGGCTCAAATTAAGAACAATAAGACAATTTTTACTACAAATAAGACATAATGACTCGCTTAGATTTCAGTTTTTGCAGTGTTGTTACACACACTTGCCTTTAGACTCATTAGAGGCTTTGAATCTGGTTCCTCATTCATCGCTGCTAATATTTCTTTAACAAACAGCGGAATGAAACCATGTAGCTGCTCTGCCCTCAGCCTGACTTCAATTTTCCACTCTGTCGTGTAGTTTTCCCACCAGTGTTGGTGTCAGGCAGTTGAGTCGATTCATAAGCGTCAAAGACGTTGTATGATGATTCAATCAAGCAGGGCTGGATGACTGTTTTATCAGTGTCTGGTGTCCTGTTTGGTTTCCTTTATTGGTTATTGGACTCAGGTTGAACTTGTGGCTTAGAACACAATGATCAACTGAAGTGTTGTTTGTGCGTCATCTTGACGACCGAAAAAACAAGTGAGACAGAGACAGCTGTCACATCTGGAGCTCCATTTGGTGCTCAGTTTTCTGTGGCTCTCTCACCAATTCACCAAAACTTCAAACACAGGAGGGGATGTTTGATGATCCCAAACCTCGGACTCCTCCATCAGGATGACAGTGAATGAGCAAGTGTCAGCGCCCGAAAACAAATGTCTTATTTAATCCAAAGCATCTGAACAAACCTTCAGTGTATATGGATTTAAAATTACAAGCTTCGCTTTTGGTTTTAAAGGAAATAGTCAAATAGCACATCTCTGAAAATAACTATAGTGATGTGGTGAAGATATTTAAAAAATCCTAATGGGAAAGCGTTTTTGAAGTCACCCACAATGTCCTGTCCCTCCTGCAGCTGGAGGCTGAGGCCGTGTTTCGTGCCATCACCATCGCCAGCCAAACCAACTGTCCTCTCTATGTGACCCGGGTCATGAGCAAGAGCGCCGCTGACATCATCTCACAGGCCAGGAAAAGAGGTAAAGGGCGAGTACCATCCACCTTACATTACCTTTTCATGTTTCCCAGAGGATAAAATGATATAACTTGCACACGACTGAAAACATAACACATGCAGTGATTTTATATATTTGTCCAAAAAAGTGGAGCACTCACCAAAAGCTCTGGCTGTATCCAGATCTGTATTCAACATTGGGCTTAAATTGGCCTTTACTCTGTTCAGAAACAGATGGGTGACATCCTAGAGACCATGTTCAATTATCTAACAGTTTCTGGTTTTTACCCTAGAATTCCGACTGGAATCAGAAGTAAAAAGAAAAAGTTTCCTTATCTCTGGGAAAAATTACTTTCTGTGGCTCTTATCATCCTTTGTCAGGTTGAAGCACAGAAAGGATTTCCTTGGAGGATACATTCTGACTTTTGGAATTCTGTGCTCTTTAGCCTGTATCTCCACCCTGATTATCAGTCGGGTTTAAAATTCTAATCTTTTGGTATTGTATTACTGCTGCTGTTCCAAGTGTTAGGAATGCACAGTCAAATTTCACTGCCTCTTTAGGATGATGTCAGTGTCTGGTCTGAAGCAACAAGTCAACATGGAGTCTGGCTCTGCTCCACATCATGAAAAAGAAACCATCTTCAGAGGAATCTGACATTTGTCATGGACTTCTGTAGTTATGCAATAACATGGACTGACACTCACAGTCTCAGAGAGGAGCAGCAGAGAGTGCAAAGGATGTGATGGTCAGAAGTTTTGACACTTTGAGGTTTTTATAGGCAGCGCTGACCTTAAAGCATCCAACTGCTGTTAAACAGACCCTTCATGGGTGTGAAAATTCTTTTTGGATCATTCCTCATGCTCCTCAGTGAAACTCAAACTCTTGTCTGTTGAGCACGAAAGCACAAGCTCAATAACAACTGAGCCAGAATGAAACTTATATATCACAAAGGGTGGGGTGAGGTTTTGGCTTTTCAAAGTTTAGGCAGCGTTCCTCTTCTACAAACACACTGATGAATTATCAACACTTTCAGCGAGAACAACCTGCTGACAAATGAGTCAGGCTCGAGTTACCAAAAATCTCTGATACAAATCAATCCGATACACTCAACATTCGATACTCCAATGTTCTCTCTCTCTTTCCCAGGAAATGTTGTGTTTGGGGAGCCAATCACAGCCAGCCTGGGGACTGATGGGACACATTACTGGAGCAAGAACTGGGCTAAGGCGGCTTCTTTTGTAACATCGCCCCCGCTTAGCCCTGATCCAACCACTCCAGACTATCTGAACACACTGCTGTCCAGGTACGGATCACAGCGTCCTTGTCTGCTTAGACTATTGACATGCATTCCTTAGACTTTTCACATGATATTATATTTCCTATTTGAGCTAAAGTGAGCACAAAACAGGGCAACGAGAGAAACAGTGCATTTATTTTAACAATGGCTCACCTGCCAAACACTGATGTGATGGGGCTAGCTAATGGAACAGGTCTCCGGACATGGATGAATAACACAATTAGACAACTATTTAGCTTGAGATATGTATCTGTACGTCTGTTTAAAAGAAAGACTGAACAGTTTACCTGCTGGCGTGATCACCTGGCTCTTAAAGGAAACGAAAGGAGACACTCAGAGGAGTTTCCCCTCACTGGTCATTAGACAGAGTGCACTTTGAAGGAAACCTTGGCTCCTCATTGTAGAAACAGATTATTTTCACTTCCTATTCACATCTGGCTTACTTTGAGCACTAAGCATGTCTGAGTGCTTTTTGAAACAGGACAAATTTGTCACGGAGCTGCTAGAACAAACTCTGGCATGAGAGAGAAGATAAAATAAATAATAAACATCCTCTACTTTTGCTCTTGTGGATCCTTTCTAGAAAACAAAACATCTCTTGTTGTGATTGTGGGATATGACTAAAGATCTGACTCCACTTAAACGCCCCTTCGTCTCTCCAAACTCTGCTTTCTCTTCCTTCCAGTGGAGACCTGAGTGTGACCGGCAGCGCTCACTGTACCTTCAGCGTGGCCCAGAAAGCCATCGGCAAGGACGACTTCACTCAGATCCCTGAAGGGGTCAATGGTGTGGAGGAGAGGATGACTCTCATTTGGGACAAAGCTGTGGTAAGAACCGCAGTATTTCATTCTGGTTGTCAAGATTGAAGTTCAGACATGATTTAAAAAATTGCACGGCAAAAACTGAAATCTAAGCAAGTCATTGTGTCTTATTTTTAGTCAAATTTATCTTAATTTTCTTGATTTGAGCCACATTTACTCAACAAGGTCATATAAATGTCTCATTACAAGTTTTTTAAAGACAAAAATGAGGCATCAATTTCTTTTAACAAGTAAAAAAAAAATCTGCCAATGGGATAAGATAAAAGATTCTTGTTTTAAGACATCTTTCTAATTTCAAGAAACTTCCCGGGTGAATTCGTCTTATCCCATTGGCAGATTTTTTTGACTTGTTACAAGCAATTTACACCTCATTTTTGTCTTAAAAAAACTTGAAATAAGACATTTTTATGACCTGGTCTAGTGAATGTGGCTCAAATTAAGAACAATAAGACAATTTTTTACTACAAATAAGACAGAATGACTTGCTTAGATTTCCGTTTTTACAGTGTGAGAAATAAGAAGATTTAAGCTGAAAATTTTTTGTCTTGATTCCTCCACTTTCTTACTTCTGGCCTCTTTGCCTTAGATTTGTCATCTACAGAAGTGTAAACAGAGGGGGGTGGGGGTGGTGGGCTGCAGTCAACCCACCTTGTGACCCAATATTCAGACAAAGTGCACCAAATAGGCTTCATGGGAGCTACACTGCAAAAACTGAAATCTAAGCAAGTCATCACGTCTTATTTTTAGTAACATTTATCTTATTTCTCTTGATTTGAGCCACATTCACCAAACCAGGTAATAAAAATGTCTTATTTTAAGTTTTTTAAAGACAAAATTGAGGTGTAAATTGCTTGTAACAAGTCACAAAATAATCTGCCAATAGGATAAAAAAAAGTCTTTCTAATTTCAAGAAACCTTACAACAAATATGTCTTATCCCATTGGCAGATTATTTTTTGACTTGTTACAAGCAATTCAGACCTCATTTTTGTCTTTTAAAAACTTGAAATAATACAGTTTTATGACTTGGTCTGGTGAATGTGGCTCAAATCAAGAACAATAAGACAATTTTTACTACAAATAAGACATGATGACTTGTTTAGATTTCTGTTTTTACAGTGTAGGAAATGCCAAAGTGCCCTCCTTGAAGACAAAATTGGGTTTATATCCTTTTTGAGAGCAAAAACACATTGTTTAGTACCCTTTAGTTTAAAACATGACAAAATGCCCCCCTGGGAGCCAAAAAAAATACTTAAGTGCTCTCTTAAGAGCCAAAAAATGCCAAAGGGCTTTCCTTGAAGCCAAATGCATGTGAAAGCGCCCTCTTGAGCACCAAAACATGTACTTAAGTGTCCTCCTCTTGGGAGCTGAAACACATGCTGCAGGAGCCAAAACATGGGTTAGAGCAGTTGTTCCCAAAGTGGGGGTCGCGGAATGTGCCCCAAAATCAAAAACTATGAACAATTTTATCCATTATTGTAAGACTAAAGGCAAAAATAGGGGTTAAAGATAATATAAAATTATGCAAACAGAAAATGTTCTGTTTTTCACATTTCTTTGTTGAAGTTTGATGCAGTGAACACAGCAAAGTGCACATTAGTTGGAAAATCAAAGTATCCTCTGGGTTTATTGTTTGTTTTTGTCCGTTTTTTGGATTGGTCCACGCTGCCATTTTGGGGGTCACAGGCGGGAAAGTTTGGGAACCCCTGGGTTAGAGTGCTCACCTGGTTGGTGAACTACACTCATATACTCTGTTGGCTGGTCATAACATGATAAGCTATTCTTCTGGTAGCAAAAACAAAGACTGAAGTGCCCTTTTGGGAACCAAAATATGTTAAAGTGCACTCTCAGGAGCCAAACACTTGCAAACATGCCCCTCCTTGATGCCAAACTTGTGGCTTGGGGCGTCTTTGGGAGCCAAAACACATTGATCTGCCCCCTTTTGTGGTTAAAACATGATAAACTGGCTTCTAGGAGCCATAATGTGCCATAGTGTCCCACTGGGAACCAGAACGCATGCTGGTTGTGCCTTTTTATGTTCCTTTGCTCCTGCTCTTCCAAATATCTGTGCACACCAGTGGTCATCTCTGTTCTTTGTTCTGAGAAGCTTGTATTTGTGTTTCTTCTGCCAGTCCACAGATTTTTCATTCCCTCTGTTTCTATTTTTATTCATATTTAAGTGTGTGCTTCTTTTTCATCATCTTTTATCTGTCACTGTTTCCCCTACATTCCTCTCTTCAGCTAGCACTCGCTTTCTCGCTGCTCCCTTTCATTTTATCTCACTGTCATGTTGTCACTGTCTCTGTGTTTCCCTCTGCTTTCCTTTTCTATCTCCACATCTGTCCTTTCCTTCACCCCGGTTACAGCACAATGCCCTCATTTCTTCCCCTCAGCGTTCTGCTCACAGACAAAGCATGGAGGTTCAGACAGCTGTGCAGCGCTGTGCTGTCAGTGAATCAGCGTTTTAAAGCTTAAATTTATAGTAACTTAGTTTCTTTTCTTAAAGATGGAATTTATGGCTGTTTGTGCTCATTACAAAGCAATTTCTTGTCCTTGTACTGGGTTGAAACTCTCTGACAACAGCTCTAAACTTAATGCAACACAACAGTCTTTTCATCAAACTCTGGATTTGAAAAAAAAAAAAAGGAAGACAAGATGATTTTATTTTGATGTCTTAGTCCAGAATGTCAGTCGATTTATGATTAAACATTTTATGGATTTGATTAAGATAAAAGCATCACAAGACAGCAAAATTGACTCTGTACTGAAAGAAGCCTGACATTTCCCTCTCACGGTTTTAATCTAAAAATAGTTTTCATAACGAGATAAAATGGGTTCAGTTGTGTTTCAGGTTAAAGACGTATTGCATTTTCTGTGATTTGAGTATCGCAGGCCATACTGTGAATTAATCTTATTTGCTTTCAATTGCCCAGGCCTAATTCTAACCACTCCCTGTTTGTGTTTGTTTCCTCTCAGACCACAGGTAAGATGGATGAGAACATGTTTGTGGCCATCACCAGCACCAACGCGGCAAAGATCCTGAACCTGTATCCTCGCAAGGGCCGGATCGCCGTGGGCTCTGATGCTGACCTGGTCATCTGGGACACAGACTCCATCCGCACCATCTCTGCCAAGACGCACAACTCGGTATGACCACGTGGAACAGTCCTGCTCTTACTTTTCATATTTCTAAACTTAGATCCTTGAACGTTAACGTTGTGTATTGGAGTTGAGGTGGAGATAAGCGTTTACTCCTGTGTGTGTTTGCAGAGAAAAAAAAAGGCAGAGGGTTCTTGAGAGAGATCGCATATTTGAGCAGCTTCCAGAAATCTCTCAGTTCCTCTGAACGGAAATGAAGTCTCAGTGGATGCTCACTGTTAATACGACTCACAGTGGACTCGCTGTCATTGTAAAGCAGCCATATGAAATCCAGCATCCCTCTGAAACTGTGAATCACTCGTTTACACTGATTCATCTAAACACAACGATCATTTGGTCGCAGACGTTTTCCAAAATGCCCTCGCACTGTAAATCAACAGTGAAACTATGAGCTGTATAATCAGGAGGTATTTCCGCCCCGCATAAAATGTTTTCATGATTGTGCAACCACAGAGCACACACTCATATTTCAAATATCCCCACAGACCCAAAGATTTGGCTCATCTGTATAGATTTCTTTTCGGAAAAACAGCTCATCTCATAATTATAAAAAAGCTTTGGCTTTGAGATGTTTTCATACGATGAGTCTCTCTAAACATAGAGTCAGAATGTGAAACAGTAGAATAATGTGACCAGGATTAACTTCATCCTCCTTCTCTGAGATTCATTCTGCTTTTTATCATACAACGTTGTTTTTGAGATATTCTGCTGGCTGCTTTTCCAAAGATGCTAAAGCTTCAGCAACAGCTTGATATCAAATTTCTTAACTGAGTGAGATAAGACGAAAATGTTTTGGTCCTGTGATCATAGCGGAAAAGATGCTAGATCACCCCTGTCTTTGTACCTCGAGAGATATTGTTCTCAAACTGTTGAAACTGCTCACGCAGTTGTTGACAAAGTGGTGAACCTGGCCCCATCCTTGCTTGTGAAGGACTGAGCCTTTCAGGGATGCTTTTTTTTTAATACCCAATCATGACACTCATCTGTTTCCAATGAACCTGTTCACCTGTGGAATGATCCAAACAGGTGTTTTTTGTAGCATTCCTCAACTTTCCCAGTCTTTTTTGACCTTGTCCCAGCTTTTTAGGAATGTGTTGCATGAATCAAATAAAAAATTAGAGAATATTTGCAAAAGAAACAATAAAGGTTATCAGTTTGAGCAACAAATGTAGGTGACTATAGGTTAAACAGTATTTGCAAATAATTATGTTCTGTTCACATGTTCACTTCATTGCAATTAAGGTTGTACAGAAGTACACACTTTGGGACAAAAAGTAACTATCTTATTAAGATAATGCAGTACCACCTTATAATTTCATTAATTCAAGAACTGACTTTGAGTGATAGCATGTGATACAATAACTTGTTTAAATTGTACATAATAATATTGTGGAAAGTCTGAGTAATTTGTTTCAGTTGTCATGTGTTCAGAATTCAGTATCAAAACAAATCTTCATTAGAAACATGTGGGAATCTGTTATCTAAGACAGAAGATTTTGTCCTATTTCTTTGTGGATGTGAGGAAACAGCTCGCAGATGTTGGTGATGAAGTTTGACCGCTCACACAGATATCAGAGGACTGGGCAGTGGATGAGGTGTCCGTACGAGATGTTGCAGCTTCACAAGCCTATTGTAAATCCTGCTCAATCAGAGAAACATAGGTTGGAGGAGAATATAGCTACCAGAAATGTTTGCGAGCCACTTATAGGAGAGAATAAAAACAGAAAGTTGCTTCACATCCACATGGAGGAATGGAAAGAGAGGGAAAAGTGGACTAATAATACTCTTCTGAATGTGGAGTACATCCACTGAGGATCTGTTACATAATGAAGTCAACCTTTCATTTCCTGCTCGGCGTCCTCTCAGATAACAAAGCAGAAGACTGGGACAGGGAAACTCCCAGTTCAGATAAATCCACCTTAATGGACAGCCTGATGCCAGGGCCAAACAGCAGCGGCCTTGTTTACCAGAACAACATACAGAGGAATGCATTCCCTTCAGAGTAAACAGGACCAAGTCTGTGCTGTGGCTCTGCTTTCTTATCAATGAGCTCACATCTGGTCTGGATTTCTTGTTGTTGTCAACATAGAAATACATAGATACGCATGAGGATACTCTGACACATAGACAAAAACAGGCACACACACACACTTTGAGACACACTCAGCTTTGTCATGACATCATGTTTGGCATGCAGTGGCTCTTAGTTATGTCCTGTTCTGGCCTGAATTTGGACGGCAGCAGAAAACAGAGCCGTGTGCAGAGGAAATCAGAAACAATGGAATGAGGGGAGGGGACCTTCACAGATCACAAACAAGTCGAGGAAAGAAAACTGGCATCATGGAATTGGAAAAAATCAATGGAGAAACCTGAAGGAGGAGAAGAAAGAAAAAAGGGTGCAAAACAAATTGAGAGTGAAGGATAATTGGAAGAGCAGTGTGAGAAGAGTGAGAGGTAGAATGTGGGCACAGAGCAGCAGCTGGATGAGGGCAGCTGTTTGTACATGCCACACAGACAAGTGTAAGAAACGCGGTGATGAATGATAAAGACAGGGAGACGGGGAGCGTGGGATTAAGAGAGAGGAGAAAAGAAACAGAGTTCATGGATCTGCTTCAAGTGGATTTGTCCGTCCTCCAACAGCTCCCCCTGTTGGTGGCTGGCTTGTACTGTCCTCAGGTCAAAGTGAAAGAGTTCAAAAGTTGTTTTAGTTCTGATTAGAATTTTTATTGTTAGTCATAACTTGATTAAACAAATAAAACCCATATAATCCATAAGCCCCTGGTCCTACACACATAACATATGAGCTCTGAGATAATCAAATGTTGGTAATGTTCTTTTTTGTGTGCTTTCAAACCTCAGACTATCTTAATGCACTTAAAAGGACTATGAGGACTTTCTAAATGATCTTGAAAAAGTCTTACTTCTAGATATATGTATGCCCGATCATAATCTGTGTCTAGAAATGAGACTATTGGTGCAAGAATAGGTTATTTCCAAATTCTATCGCTCAGTGTCCTGATCAGGTAGAGCAGGGTTTCTGTCACATTTCTGTTGAGAAATACATAACATCATTGAGTTGTATCTGGTAAAAAGGTGTCTTGAATAAAGAAAATGGTGTTAAAGAAATATCTGCTTTGCATTCAGTTTTAAAAACTAAATACACACCTTGTTACAAGTCATGTCATCACAACGGTTTCAGCGAGTCCTCTGGCTTGAAAATACAGTTTTGTTTGATACAATGCTCTGTTGATTTGATTCTCCACCCCCTGTGTGTCTGAGAATGTTTTATCAGCCTGTAACTTCTTCACATAAAAACGATGATAATAACATCCCCTCTGTGTGCCGGTTTCTTTAGGCTGCTGAGTACAACGTCTTTGAGGGCATGGAGCTGCGTGGAGCCCCTCAGGTGGTCATCTGCCAGGGGAAGATTGTTCTGGAAGATGGAAACCTGCACGCCACCACCGGCGTGGGTCGCTTCATCCCCTGCACTCCCTTCCCTGACTTTGCCTACAAGAGGGTCAAGGCCAGGAAGCAGGTAAATACCAGATGCCAGAGCTTTCTTACAAATTTGCCACTTTCTTCCCATCAATTTTCTGACGAGAAGAAACGCACTTGTTTCCCAAGAAATTGCCACTTTCTTCTTACCAATTTGCCATTTTTTATCTGAAACATTGGACTTTTTATACAAACTTTAAGCTTTGTCCTCACGATTTTTTTTTTCTTTCAAAAAAGCGCTACATTGAGACAAAAAATTTGCTCATCTCCTCATTTATTAGCCATTTTTCACCATGAATTATTCTGCTCTGGCGTCACATTTTTTCCAAAATATGTGCGACTTGAATCCCACAAATTGGTCACTTTCTTCTTACCAATTTGCCTTTTTTGCATCATCAATTTGTGACTTTTTCATATAAACGTTCAGCTTAATTTTTCTTCAATAATGTGCCACTCAAATCTAAAAATCTACCAAACTAACTTTCAAAATGTGGGGCTTTTTTTACGCTCAAAAATGTGGGGCTTCTCTTCCTTACGCTAAGGTAGTATGATGAAGTCATTTGGCTGTCATGGTGTTTTTTTCCTGAGAAGTTAGTTTCTCATTAGTTATTGGACGTTAAAAACCGCGATATAAGTTTCGTTTTACAATAGTTGACAGCTGCCGTTCGTGAGTAGTTTTTATAGGGATATAAGAAACTTCAGGAAAGAGCCAAAAGGAGACTAAACCCTCTGAAGAAGAAGAAGAAAAAAATATTTTTATTTCTCTTTTTTACTCTGCTCCACCGGAAATTCTCTACTGCGCAGACTCTGGCTGCACAATGGCGGCTAGAGAAACGGGGTTTTTTGGCTTCAAAACATAGAACGGTGACAGGCGGAAGCACACTGTTCATTCTATATACAGTCAATGGTCATAACATGATAAGCTATTCTTCTGGTAGCAAAAACAAAGACTGAAGTGCCCTTTTGGGAACCAAAATATGTTAAAGTGCACTCTCAGGAGCCAAACACTTGCAAACATGCCCCTCCTTGATGCCAAACTTGTGGCTTGGGGCGTCTTTGGGAGCCAAAACACATTGATCTGCCCCCTTTTGTGGTTAAAACATGATAAACTGACTTCTAGGAGCCAATATTGTTCTTTTTCATACAAAATAGGAAGTATTTTGTATCAAAGCCTCAGCAGTTTTATCATACAAATTTGCTTTTTTTTTGTTTTTTTCCTCAAAAAAACAAAAAGGTGACAGGTCAGGAGGTCAACATCTATAAGAGAGTTAATCACACTAACCAAGTGACACAGGTGAAGATTAGGAGAAGATAAGACTGTATCAGACTTTTAGACTGTTAATGCCTGACTCTATCAGGCATTATGGGAGTTTTCGCTAAAACAGTGGAGAAAGCAGAAGGGTGGAAAAAGAGTAGAGGTAGTAAAGTGGGATGTGGGGGAGACTGGGTACAGCCAGTCTAATGTGAAGCCACATGAGTCTGACACCATAATGTAGAAGGTTCATCCATAGTGAGTTGGATGTAGAGTTTATCAGGGGCAAACCTGCTATATACAGTAAAAGAGCTGCCATCTTTAAGTTAGGTCAGTCATAAATGTTTGTTTTTTTTAGCATTTACATAAAGAGTCAAAGTCAGCACTTTTATTCCAGGGACATGAGTCGTTGTACATTCAGATATCTACACACCACAAAAAGTCCCTTAAAGACTCAGAAGCCAGGAATTTCAGTATGACGAGCTTACTGTTTTAACCATTTGATCTATACCATCTTTAACCCAACACAGGCCTCACGCTCTGCTCTTTAAGTTTCCGCCAAAAATCTCATTGTTCCACCATTTCCTAATTTACAGCTGGCTGCTGATGAGAAAATGGAGCTGCAGCAGCAGTGAGCTGTTTGTCTTGGTAGCAGTCACTGTTATGCTTTCTTCACTCGCAGATGTCTCTTTTTAACTCTTAACAGAGCTTCCAAGATTCCTCTGAGTCACGCCACTGACAGACGCTGTGATAGACACTCAGACTGCTCACTGCTAGCTCAAACTTGGTCTGAAAGTAGTGTTGGGGGTTTTCTTCTCCAGTGTGTTTGCTTTTTCAATGTGTTTGTTTTTGTTTTTCTCTCTGTGTGTAAATCTGGGGCTACATAAATTATTCAGAGACAACACTTACACAAACAGCAGTGTAATGTAAAACAGATCCTGGCTTGGTGATGTTTAATCTTTTAAGATGCTACATGATCTCTTTTTGTTTTCTTTCTTAACCACACTTTCTTCTCCCCCCCTCCTCCTCCTTTTCTTCCCTGCAGCTTGCCGTCCTGAGGGCAGTACCCAGGGGAATGTACGACGGACCTGTGTCTGAATTCTCTCTCTCACGCGGCGGTACCCCCTCCGCCTCAGCGCGTACCTCTCCCACCAAACAGCCCGTCAGAAACCTGCACCAGTCTGGATTTAGTCTAGCAGGTAACCCTGCACCCTGCGGTGAGCTCAGCTTCTTACTACACTCCCTGCCCTTCTACCACCCAGTCCTCCCTTTCATCTGTTCGGTCTGTATTGATTCATGCTTGAGTGTGCATGCTCATTAGTTAATCCAACATCATACCGCACCCCAACAGCAATGCGTCTTCATGCTGTGACCCACACGACTTTAAGCATGGTGCTGCTCTCTATGACTGATGCATTCATGCACCACAAGCCTGTCGTGTCACCAAATAATCCCTCATGACTCTGTTTTTACTTTATGATGTGCACAGCGTGGTTCGCATTCACCAGCAGCATTACACACTACTTTCTGAATCAGTTAATATGACAATTTGTCTGTTTATGTTAGTCATAAAGCTGGCTCCTTTAAGTTTTAATGAGCAGACAGCATTAAATTGAGTTTATGTCCTCAATCAGTTCAGGTTGGATGGTTTTCCATGTGGCTTCATTGTGGTTTGACATGAAGTCACAATCTTAATTCAAAAGAAAACAAACTCTGACTTTACTCATACTCATATAATGTGAGCTGTATATGACTCTTCTTTCAAACACACACCATCCATCCATCCATTGATTCTCTACCACTTACCTGGCTCTAGGTTGCAGGGGCAGCAACGCCATCAGTGAAGACCAATGACCCCTGTCCCTGGCCACATTCACCAGCCCCTCTGTGAGGCTACCAAGGTGTTCCTGGCCCAACCAAGAGATATGATCTCTTCAACTTGTCATAGGTCTACCTCAGGGTCTTCCCCCTTACCCCCTATCCACCAGTTCTCCATTGGTGCTAGTGCCAGTGCTTAGTTAAACTCGTCCTTCCTGGGAAGTAGTTTGGTTTTCCATCGGCAAGTAGCCAAGTTGAAGCCCCGTCATTGCGTCACTGAAAAACATCAGTACACCACTGCATTCATAGTCCTTTCAGTGCTTCCCCTTGGTTTACAGGCGTCAGGAGGGAGGCAACAGCTGCTGCAGCTGCTGGGGGGAGGGCAACATAGTTTACATTGTTGATATTTAAAGAAAGCCCTGTGAGTGCTTTAAAAAAGAAGATGTTTTTCTGCGTTTCTTGTAGTGGTTTTCTTGGCTCTCTGTTCACTATACAAAGTGTGTGCACGTGTTTGCGTGTCAATGCATCGGGGCGGAAATTTGCTGTGTGCAATACAGAGATCAGAGGGGAGTCGTACACATGTGACCATGAGGCGGAAATGATTCTGTCATATAAATACGATGAATAACTTAAAGCTTTTTAGACCCTTCAATAGAAGAACAAGGTAGAGACCTGATCTATGAGAGAGGTAATGCGTTGCTGCTCCAATTTCGCCATCACCAACAAAACAACGGGCGACCTGCTCAGCAGTTTTCTTTTGGAAAATGGTTGACTACAATGAAGACACTGAGCACTGAGAAAGCTGTAAAGAGTTGGTGCTTACTAAGTACCAGTTTTTAGCATTGACTGTATATAGAATGGACAGCATCACGGTTCTACGATTTTGAAGCCAAAAAACCCCGTTTCTCTAGCCGCCATCGTGCAGCCAGAGTCTGCGCAGTAGAGAATTTCCGGTGGAGCAGAGTAAAAAAGAGAAATAAAAATATTTATTCCTTCTTCTTCAGAAGGTTTAGTCTCCTTTTGGCTCTTTCCTGAAGTTTCTTATATCCCCGGTAAAAACTACTCGCGAACGGCAGCTGTCAACTATCGTAAAACGAAATTTACATCGCGATTTTTAACGTCCAATACCTAATGAGAAACTAACTTCTCAGGAAAAAAAACACCTGAACACCATGCAGCCAAATTACACCGTCATACTACCTTAGCGTAAAGATGAGAGAAACGTTTCTACGAGGTATCGTAATTTTTTAAAGTTTTCCCGGCTCATATCTGGAATACATGGGGAGGCGGGGCTTATGACCTACACTGCAGCCAGACACCAGGGGGCGGGGCTTATGACCTATACTGCAGCCAGACACCAGGGGTCGGGGCATCTGCTGGAGGCTTCAGTTTGAGCCGAACGTCATTACATCCACTCATTTTATAGTCTATGGTTTTTAGTACCTGGAGCCAGTGCTTTGTCAGTAGAAACACAAACAACAAGAGCTAAGTCAGGCACCATCCTGGAACTAGCACCAGCACCAGCTCTGTCAAAAAGGGGTACCAGATGAACACACCTCCCCAGAGAGGTGTCCAGGAGGCATTCTCAACAGAGGCCTCAACAACCTCATATAGCTCCTCTTGACATGGAGGAGCAACGGTTCTACTCTGAGTCTCTCCTGGATGTTCGAGCCCTGAATCCTAACTATAAGACAGAGCCCAGACACCCAACAGAGAAAGCTAATTTCAGCCGCATGTATCTTCCGGTCACTACCCACAGCTCATGGCCATAGGTGAGAGTTGGAATGTCGATTGACTGGTAAATTGAGAGCCTTGCCCTCTGGGTCAACTCTCTTCATCACAACAGACCAGTGAAGGGGCCATGTCTTCGCCAACGCCGCCCTGATCTGTCTGTCAATCGTCCACTCCATTTTCCCCTCACTCATGAACAAGACCCCAAGATACCGAAACTCCTCCACTCTCTCTCAACCCGGAGAGGACCAAAGCCATAGCATGCAAACACAGTAAACACACATTATATGCACATGGTTGCCTTGATTATCCCGCATTCTTGCATGTTTCATTGCTAGAATTTTGTTTCCACATAAGCATGCATCCAAAATGCGCATGTATAAGATGTTCTTCCCCTGTTTGATGCCACAGTATGTTGATTTTTCATTCTCAGTGGATGCAGTGATTTTAAGAAGTTACTCACTTCCAAAAAGAACAAACCTCCAGTATTTCAGCCCTCTTTTGATTTCATTTAAGGACACCGTGACCTCAAACCACATCCACTTTGTGATGTCAATTTTCGGTCAGAAATGTAGTTTTCTCCACATTAGCACTTGTAAGTCACGCTTGAAGTGAAATTTGGCTGAAGGCCTAAACTGTACAGCGTACAAGACGTCCCTGCAGGCATCTGGACACGGTTTAGGGAGAAAGCCTATCTAATGTGAGAGATCACAACACCATGTGCTCACATTCAACATCTGTTCCATTAGGCAGAGCTGCTGAGTGACAGTCTAATGGTGCTCCAATGTAAGGTCAGTGTTGAATTAGCTCCGATGTAGAAAGCGAGCGTGTAAAATCGTTCTTGTCAGGAAACAAGAGTCTGAAACTGAAAAAGCAGACAGTCAGTGTTTCCACTGTTTAATGTCAAACAGAGTGACTCGAGCTGTTACTGGAGCTGGTCAGTGCGTCCTTCCTGACAGACTAAACTAAATGTGTCCACGGAAATCAATGACAGTAATCTACATTAACCACAGCTGTACTCGCCACAGTCTTGGCCTTTTTTTGGAAAAGCAGCATTTGTAAAAAGGAAGGGGCTGGAAATTTCCAATTTCCTGTGTCAACCTGTAAAATCTAGAGAGTCCAGGAGCTTTTGGTGCCGGAACAACATTCTTAAGTTCTACATTTCTTGTGGCCCATTGTTTGTTAGTGTTGTCACCATGGGTTGAAGACCCAGTTGTGTAATTCATACCAGCGGTGAATGAAGAAAAAAATAAATGTAATCACAAAACACCAGCAGACCACTAGAGTCAGTAAAGGCCCATTTATTCTTCATTTACATTCAAAAATGTATACGTCCTTATTGAACAATGTTAACGTCGCTGCTCACACACTTCATATGTCATTTACGCTGGCATTGCTGTTAACTAGCACATCCTGGAGGGGGGGGGGTTATTGCTAATGTACCATGCCAGTCAAAGCTGTTTTAAAATGTCTGAAATCAGCTCTCTAGAACCCCTCCAGTTGAAAAACTTGGGCACATTCAAGAAAATCTACATTTATTTTCCCAAATACATAAACGTAGGGTCACCATATGATTCGAGACAAGTAAGAGACCAGGATTTTGAATGCAAAATAGCATTAAAAGTGTAAGTTTAGTTCCTTTTGTTGTACAAATGATAAAAAAGTTAATTCCTTTTCACCAACAAAAGGCTAAATAATGGTCCTTCAAGGGTCAAATCTGGCTCCAGGGCCAGTCGTTGAACATATCTGGCATGCATTGTTTTTAAGAGAAGTTCACATCATGCTTTTGTGCTTTGGCTGTGTGAAGCAACCTGTCTTTACAAGCTGATGTGTGTAATGCTTCATCCATGAAAACAGAAGGTGACCTCCTCTGGAAAGAATTTCCACATTTGGGTGTATAAATTTAGAGGGGAGTACAGATACTCCTAGTTTTCCCAGGCTTTTTTAATAGTTACGTGTGTTTAAGAATACACACACTCCTGTATTAACATGTACTGTGAGTCACTCTCCTGTCTATTTTAGTTTTTCCAGACCAACCACATGCAGAGGGGATTAACTTGAAGGAGATGAGATAGGAGGGTTTTTTTGCTCAGATGCAGCACATCGTAGTCTGACATCATTCTTCTTTCCATTTATGTGCTAATTCGTTGCAGCAGATGCCCCTGGCTCGCTCCTTGGAAAGCCCGTGCTTTATGTCAGACTGTAGCTTCTTTTGTTAATGCTTCAGCACCGCTAATACAGCACATGGTTTGGAGATTTTTCCTGTCTTCTTTGTCTTTTCAGTGACATATGCAGCAGATTATGAGCCATAATGATGATCCCATGTCTGCTTGCATATTTGAAAGTTGGAGCCAGATGGACGTTAGATTTTATGACCAATCCTGATGCAGTTTAAGAAAGGAAAATTCCATTATGGCCAATATCGTGGCCAATTGGGATAAAAAAAAGTTTTGCTTTGTAGATTTTAAAATGATTTGCATTAAATTGACGGAGCCAAACCACTTGGAAATAATCAAGGAGTATTCAAAACTCTACATATCACTGTTGTCTGTCTGTAGACGGAATGTAGACTTTTTATCATTTTTATCAGAAAAAAATTGTGTCATGGTAATTTTACCACCCTGTACACCATAAAAACGTTTCAGTGTTTTTGTGTTTAAGCAAAATAAAAAAACTTACAGACCAATACTTATTTACTAGAATGACCCCTATTGGAAGCAAAGGTCATCATATTGTTAAGACAGTTGAGCACAGTCTGCACAGTCTTTGGTGGGGACCTTTAATGGAAAGTAGATAAACAGAAAAGCAATGAAAAGGACCACAGTGCTTTCTAAAAATCATCCCCAATGGTAGCATATAAAGGGGGAAGAGTAAAAGGCCCAGAAATGACCCCTGGGGAACCCCACATGTCACTGTCAGGTCAAGATTTTTTTTTTTCCAGCCTTTCTTTTTCGTACTCTTTCTCAGGTCTTCTGAAAATCCATTCTGCTTGGTTTCCAATTCACCCTCCTCACCCTTCGCCTTCTCTCTTCCAACTGCTGTCCATGCTCTAATCTTTCCTTCCTTTTGTCTCCTTCCAGGTCCCCCCACCCCTGATGACATCCCCATCAGGCCTGCTGGCCGCCGTATCGTAGTGCCCCCTGGTGGTCGTTCCAACATCACATCCCTCAGTTAAACAGCAAGAAGACGAGGAGGAGGAGGAGGAGGAGGAGGAAGGCATGCATCCAGACGAGGACAGCAGCCAGAGCGCAGGATTAAGAGAGGGAGAGAGGGAGGGGAAGGGGGGTGGGGGGAGTGGGAGTGGGAGGGAGAAGGAGATGCATAGGACCATGATTAGTTAAAAGTTAAAAGAGCAAAACACTGAATCCTCATGCCTTACCTGTCACAATGCTACAATGCTTGGATGAGAACAGTATCCCTTTTCCTTGGGAATTTGTGGTTTTGAATTGGTACTAAAGCTACCATCAGAGCACGTTTACACTTGAACCAGTTGTAGTCTCACTTTTTATCAGTCTAGAAAACACCAAAAATGCAGTTACAACACTTGGTGCTTTGATAATGGGGATAAAGATACCAGTTACCAGTTAAGCTCATACCATCACATTGAACCAGAAAACTAAAAAAGCAAACAGTTTCTTCACGGGAAAAAAGATACTTCTTCTCAGACTCTTGCTATGCTTCTTTCATCCTGGTCTGCTTTCAATGTTACCCACCATTTCAGTCGCCTGCTTCTCCCTTAGTCAGTAAAACACTAACACAATGACCCCACATTAGTAATATCATGCAGTACCATTGGTTAGCTCTAGGTGGCATTGTATGTACGGTAAATGTATTGTAGCTTTGTGAATGATGTTGTTGCAGCTTGTTTGGGTTAACTGGAGGTTCAATTTCCATAAAGGGTCGAGAACCTCCTCTGCACACAAAACCCATACCTCGACGTACCCGGCGTACTTGTGTCCACTGCACTAGGTACTAGGAAGTCGTGACAAAAGGAGACTCCACGAGACATTTATGGAAGGGAAGCTACATAACTAACTTATTAATAACTACAAGTTGTGATCTTTCCGAAAACAAAAAGATTATCCCTGGATTTTTTTTTTTCTGCATCCATCATGGCTCTATAACACAGGAAATTGCAAAAAGCTGTCCTCTGCATTTGCTTCTAGCTTATTGCATCTTAAAACATCACCACAAGAAGGGGAAGAGATTAAAAGAATAAATAAATAAATAAAAACACAGGACCTACTAATGAGTTATCCCTTGTTACTCAGTGAGATGAATTGAAGATGAGGAAAATAAGAGTAAAAGGAGAAAAAAAACAGATGCAATGAATTGACAAAGTGACAAAAACCTGCATTCAGATAACATAACTTTACCCCAACTTTACTTTTTCATTGCAAACAAACTGGGCTCTTATTTTATAGGACAATGGGATCACTGTTATCCCGCTGATACGCCAACACAGCCACTATTAATTCGAGTCCAGCTAGAAATTGGATTTTGAAATAACTCTGGATCTGCTTGTGTTGGGGGTCTTTAGAGCTCTTTTTTAAGCCTCTGCTGTTTTCCCATAAGGCAGAGGATTGTGGTGCAGTGAGGGAAGCTTTTTTTTGTCGCTGTCCCTCTATGGGGGAGGGTGGGAAAAGGACGGCTTTTTTGTTTTTTGTTTTTTTTTTTTTGCATCAGTGTGGGAGGAAAGAAGGAAGGTAGGCACAAGCGGTGGTTTGATGTATTTATGTTAATTTGACAACCTTTGTTATTGATTTTTTTTGTTGATTCTTTTTTACTGTTGTATCAAAAACCCAGAAATGGCAGGTCAAAAATAAGGCGTGATGTGGAGGTATGATTTGTTTCCTGAATAAACATGAGTTGCAACTGACTGAGACTTCTTGTTTCTATGATCATATTTGTGTGAAGCATGTAGTCTCTCCCTNTTTTTTTTTTTTTGCATCAGTGTGGGAGGAAAGAAGGAAGGTAGGCACAAGCGGTGGTTTGATGTATTTATGTTAATTTGACAACCTTTGTTATTGATTTTTTTTGTTGATTCTTTTTTACTGTTGTATCAAAAACCCAGAAATGGCAGGTCAAAAATAAGGCGTGATGTGGAGGTATGATTTGTTTCCTGAATAAACATGAGTTGCAACTGACTGAGACTTCTTGTTTCTATGATCATATTTGTGTGAAGCATGTAGTCTCTCCCTTTATTGCCAAACATAATATTTTACACATGAGTTTCAAAGACTTCTATGTCATCAACATGATTAACAGTTTTTTAAAAACATATATTTATTTATTTATCTATCTATTTATAGTGGCCGTTGCTAGTCTTTCCAGAATGGGAAGCTAACTTTTTTTTTAATATGTAATTTCTACTAGTGTTGTGACGTTCACGAACGAACCGGTTCTTTTGAATGGCTCGTTAATATGAACGATGGGAACCGAGTTGCAGCTGGGATCTGTTCGCCCAACCCCCACATCTCGCCACGCTGTGGAATATTTACAATGAATCCAGATCAGACTTTAAAATCTAATCCACACGTCAATAAGGTTAAAATCAATATTTCAGAATAATTCAAACTCACATTGGTGGGATATCTAAATTCGTTCCTCCCAGTGATTATTTCCAAGATAAAATGAGTTAAGGCCAGGCTGGCTTCTTAAAACTTAATAAATATAAAAATGAGCTAAAAGAGCCAGTTTTTTGAACGGCTCTCTGAAAGGAACGGCTCACCAAGATCCGGCTCCTCTCAAAGAGCCATAAATCCCATCTCTAATTTCTACCCTCCTTTTCTTTTCTAGCCGTTTTTTCATAAAGACAAGTCGCTTCAGTTTAGAATAAGTGAATGAAAAACTTTTAAAACGCCCCAGTGGATGTAAAAAACTTTAAGATCACTGATTCGCTAAAAAAGAGATTCCTCCTCAGACAGATCATCCGATCATCACGCAGAAGTCAAATGTCTGTGCTTGAGACGCTGTGCGTCCGATGGGCGGGACAAAGCTCAGCATTTATCCAATTACAGTCCAGTTTCGCGCAGTGACAGTCTATGGTAACAACCCACTCTTTGCTTCTGCTGAGCGCTCGGCTGGCACTGTGCAAATCACTGAGCAGCTGCGGGGATTAATAAGAAAGAAGGTATGTCTGTCTCCTGTGATACATAGCTGATTCGGAACAAAACATGAATACATTCTGGCACATTTTTTTTTTAACGTTTTAGGGGGAGGTGAGCTTCCCTTGCAGTCTCAGAGCAACAGGTACTGAATTATAGTCACGGCAGCAAAACTCAGTTTGTTTAGGACTTCCACGCGTCTGCCGACAGCTGAGGTCAGGAAAGTCTCACCCTGCTACATATTAGGGTCAGTGACAAAAAGAGGGTCTAAAAACTTATTTTTTAAAAGTTATTTGAAAATGGATAAAAACATATTTCTGAGTGAAGAATTATGTTTTCTAACAGATTTCAGTAGTTGACCAACATTTCAAAGTTTTTAGCTTCATTATTTTTTAGTATTTTTAATTTGAGCACCCAAAAATGTCAGGTGGCTCAACCAAATATATGAAAATATATTTATATGTTCCTGTTATTTTTTTCTGTGTGAAATTATTGGCAAGTATCTGAGTTCACAGACATCACTGAGTATGTAAAAGTAAAACACACAAAGTACAGAAAATAAACACTTATTCTATTTATTAAACTACAATTTTATTGTAAAGTGTAATAATGTAACCAACATGGTGGACTGTACCTTTAACAAGGTCAGTGGTTACTTCACTTTTTTGGAAATTTATCAGTATTTCAGAGAAATCTACAAACTTACATTTTCACTGAGATACTTTACATAGGGCTTGTTTCTCTAACAGTGACTAAAGCATCCTGTCAGTCTTATTGTGAATCAGTATGATGGATGCACTTACTTTAAGGTACACCACTGAAACTGCTGAAAGGCCCAAAATGTGTTGTTTATGAGTAAATATCTCATAAAATCAAAGTTAAGAGGTTAAATGCATACGAATACGTGAGGGCAAGACCATGAGCTTTGCTGTTTTTAACTTCAGTTGATTCCAGGCCAATTGTCATAGCATTTATCAGCCAAACTCCTCCTCTGATCAGTCAATAATGCTGTGAACTGCTGCCTCAGCTGAGCCCACTGAGGAAGCGAGAGACGGGACTGTGACTTCCAGTCGACCTAGGGAAAAGGCTGACAGATCTTTAAATGTGTAGGTGTTTTGGTGAGAGAGAGAGAGAGACAGAGACTGAGAGGGAGAGCAAACCAGACGAGCATATGGAGCATGACTCATGCTGAGGATGCATTATCTGGAATTGCCTGGAGACACAAAGAAGGAGTGGGAGAGCGAAAAAAAAAAATCCCTGCCAACACTTTTCAAATTGGAACTCATTCATTTAACTGCAGCCAAATAAGAAAGACAAGACAAATGCATTTGTCTCTGCTCCTGGTGTCATTAAAGTGTTTGGGTCTTGTCCATGTGGTGTTGATAGACATTCAAAAAACCTGCAGCATGACACCAAGTTTCTCCTCCTTCAGTAACTGTACTTTTAGTCAGTGAACACTAGAGGGCAGTGTTGTTATTTAGAATCAGATGCAATCAACACACAGCTTGATGAGTAGAGCTCAGGCTAAAGATTTTAGCATTTAAAACGTCTTATTTCTATGGGAGCCCATTTCCGCTAGTTGAAAAAAAAAAAAAAATCTGGCTTTGTTAAGAATTATTTTGGCCCATAAGGTAAATTTGAGATAAAACAATGAAGTTATGAGATAAAAAGTCTAAATTCTAAGATCATAAATGCAAACTTTTAAGATACTAGAGTTAAAATTTTGATATTATTATGTCAAATTTAGGAGATCAAACGGTCACAATTTCCAGATTAGAGATTTAAAATTTTGAGACTACTTCTCATTACTGTTTTTTGACCATTTTCGATACTTTTCACTCATTTGTCACTTTTGGGCCATTCTGATTTCTTTCCAAGATTTGTCCCAATTTTGTTTTGATTATTTTTTACCACTTATGGCACCTTGAAGTTACTTTTCTTGCCATTTTTGCCACTTTTCACCACTTACGTGGTTTCTCTTGCAAAGGTAGTTTTTCAACAATTTGTGTCTTTGGTTTAGCAGGGTTGAGTAACACTGGTGTGGAGCATAAAACATCAACAGGAAAAAACGTCATCTGCTATCCTGTCACCCTCGTAGTTAAAGAAATATAGCGCTGTCTATGATTAAAATATTGCAGCCAGCCATATTGTGATTTGATCTAATTTGTGATGAACTGCCCAGCCCTAGCAAAGAGTGACTCTTGTGGAACAAACTGGATTTCTCCACTGAATATCTGTACATTTTGACATCTTTTGTCCACGAACAGATTTCTTATGGACTCATGAGTAGTGTTCATTCAAACTTTTGATTTCAAGTTAAAAATTGTGGGGGGTTTTTGTGGTTAATTCTCCGAAGCAGCTTAACCAACCATTGTAGATCTGATGCAAAAGTGCAAACAGCCGTAACTGTTTACAAACTCAGATCATGTCTGTTAAGAAAAATCAAGACACTATGGGACAGGCCCTTTAAGAAACATCAAGGCACCATGGAACTGTCTCTTTAAGAAACATCAAAACACTATGGAACTGTCTCTTTAAGAAACATCAAGGCTCTATGGAACTGTCTCTTTAAGAAACATCAAGACACTATGGGACTGGCCCTTTGAGAAACATCAAGGCACCATGGAACTGTCTCTTTAAGAAACATCAAAGCACTATGGTACTGTCTCTTTAAGATACATCAAAGCTCAATGGAACTGTCTCTTTAAGAAACAATTAGGTACAATGGGACTGTGTCTTTAAGAATCATTGAGGCACTTTGGAACTGTCTCTTTAAGAAACATCAAAGCACTATTGTACTGTCTCTTTAAGAGACATCAAGACACTATGGAACTGTCCCTTTAAAAAACATCAAGACACTATGGAACTGTCTCTTTAAGAAACATTATGGCACTATGGAACTGTCTCTTTAAGAAACACCAAGGCACTATGGAACTTACTCTTTAAGAAACATCAAAGCTCAATGGAACTGTCTCTTTAAGAGACATCAAGACACTATGGAACTGTCTCTTTAAGAAACACCAAGGCACTATGGAACTGTCTCTTTAAACAGAGTTAAATAAAGCACACACAACTGTCAGATTGGTTCAGAAAAAGAAAGTTATTATTTAAGGCACACCTTAATAGATTGCAACTCCATCACATTTGAATACAATAAACACACAGTGACAACTCAAGGACAACAAAACCTTAATAGAAATAGGAATCAAATTCACGGGAGTGGAACGATTCTACCTCCTGGCTAAATTATTATTTTTTAAATAGATGTCTGAAAATGGTACAAGTGGAGTCAAACAAGTTTCGTCAAAGATTACTTTGCCTGTTTACATGATTTGGAGTTTGAATCATAACTACCTCTATAAATTTTGAATAATTTAGGGTAACCAGTGACAACTGTTGTTGACTCCAAGTATTATTTTCTACCAGGATAAGTCCATCTGTGTAACTATCCACCTATAACTTATACAGGAAACCACCTATGGATGTGTGAAATTACATCAGTGACACAACAACATCAACACAAAGGTAAGTCAAAACATTGTATCAATTTTGAATAGAAAAGTGCTCACAGTTATGAACTGAATCACGTGAAAGATATTTTAAATAGATTTTCAGGTATCACACATTTGATAGTGTTGAAGTCAGGATCAGTATAGAACAGCCACACATTCGTATAAATCATGGTAACTTACTGTTTGTGAAAAAGTTTCAGTAGGTATATACGTGGTTTTTACTAAGTTTAGTGATGATGCAAATCGAGAGGCAAGTACAGTGTCTTTGAGCCAAGAATGAATGTTATTGCCTTGCCTACTATCATCTAATTTTCATTATTTAGAATATCTGTGCTCAGATTTTTACTCTGTTTTATCTAGCTTGTGCTAATTTATTGTTAGACAAGAATATTGTACCAGAATGTTTTGGTCTCCCAGCTAATTATTTGCAAATACAAACCTACAGACTCATCTTGTGGCACATACAGTGTGTAATTGGTTTAACATGAAGAGAAAGGACATTGAAAAACTGCTTCGATGTAAACAAATTTCAATGCAGACACTAACTGAAAAATGAATCTTATCTAGGACTCAGCTTAATCCTCATCTACAAAACCATCCCTACAGAAATAAGTAATCACTCACAGCTTTAGATTTCTGTTTTTGTCTCTCTGTGCATAAATGCTACAGTAAATGAGGAAGCATGTGCAAAAGCAAGGTTCAGTGCAGAACATTTAACATCTACCATCTATGATTTCTACGTTTTCACAGCTTTAAACCGTCCTCGCAAGACCCAGGTTGACATTGGGGGGGCCAGTTGTTCAAAATAGTTAAATTTGGTTTGGACAACATATCACATTATGGGGCACCAGCTCTATTAAGAACAACAGGTCGAAGATCCAACATGGAGTCACTTTAGGTGTTTCTTATCTTGAGACAATACACACAAGATATATAAAAATCCACGTCCAGCTATAATTTCTTTTATTACCCCTTATCTGAACCACAACAAATAAGCACAAGTATATATAAACAAATACATGGTGGATATTTTGAAAACGACATTTTGACTCTAAATTATTTTTTAACTTTAACTTTATCTTGCACATTTTGAATTTATTTCAGTCATTTTGGACACTTTATTTTCAACATTTCAATTTTGTGCTGGATATTTGACTTTTGACTTCGTTCTGAACAATGTAAAGGTTTTATCGACACAAACTTGAAGCTTTTTCCCTTTAGAACAAACTATTTTTAAAATGTGATCCAGCCCCACAACCAAAATCCGATCACATCACTATTGAACAACTGGCCCTTGAAGATAAAAGCAAATATAATTCCAAATAAGTGAGTTGAAAATTCTTTTTGTTACTAAATGTTCACTGGGTCTGGTTTAGCTAAACAATGTCACACACAGGGTCAAGGAAAGACCTCACACTTCAAAAGAAAAACACTTTGCCTCTATCTGCAGCAGATGCAGCCAGGCCATTGTACCAACTATTGCAACACTACCATCTTTTTTTTTTTTAGCTTGACTTGCAAAGCTAAGCGTAATGACCACTGCAGTCATGTATCTGCTGCTGTTATAAAGTGAGCCATTCAAGCTCAAGCCTACAGTTCAACTCTGTATTCTGTTTTTTTTTAGAGGAATCTGTGGTTGCTGTCTTAAAAAGAAAGGCCTCATTGCACCTTATCAATCTTACATTTCACGTTTTGCCTTCTTTTTGTCATGCTTGAATCCCAAGTGATGCAGACCCATCCACTGTTAGATTTGATTCTTCCTCCTGTAGCGCTGTTGTTAAATTGAAACAGTTGTTCAGTTGAGATTTAAACTCTGAGAGTCTCGCCCAAAGCAGCAGCAGCATGTTCAGATTTCAGCCACAGCAGACTTTGTTTCCTGTGAGAGCGGAGCAGGTGTGGCATTGTCTCCTCCTCATGCTTCCCAGAGGTTGTTAGCGGATGTTAAAGCACCAGAGTGACGCGCTGGAGAGATGATTTGAGTTAAGTCCATGATGACGGGAAAGCAAAGAGCTGAGCTGTGGTACGACTGCTGCTCCAGGAGTCCGTTTCTCTCCTCGTGATTGAATGTTGTTAGTGAACGATGAAGCACAAGCACATTCTGCGTTTGTTTATATAGATGGCAAAGTGGAGCGGTAACATTGAAGACTGGATCCGAGGGCCTGTGCTGACAGAACAACACGTGCTTGAGTGTAAGTAGCAGATCTAGAAGCTGTGAGAAGATGCAAGTCAGAGGGGAGTGCGAGGGGATCTGGGGTCGGGAGGTTATCCCGATAAGTAGGCCGCAGGTTCCACGTTGTTGTTCTGTCCGTCTTCTATCGCCTTATTCTTCTCAGTGATGGACATGTCAGAGGACTCTGAATCAACTACCTTCTTTGACCTGATGAGGAAAGAAATCAGAAAAGAAAGAATCAAATCAAACAGTATTTCACAGAGTTTTGATTTTTGATTTTTAGTGCCAGATTCCCCCTGTGCAATCCGAAAATTGCTGCTATCATTCTAAAATTTTGTGCTTTGTTTTCCTGGACCAGGCTTTTCGTGACAAAATGTCGCAGTGCAATGCAGTTACTGTTATTTTTCCAGTGGTTATTAAATCTGAAATTGAATAAGCATGACTTATAGCAGTTCATAAATACTGATTGGTAAAATACATCAAAACAGATCTATGAGATAAAACCTAACCTGGGAAAACACTGCAAAAACTGAAATCTAAGCGAAGCATTATGACTTATTTTTAGTAAAATTTGTCTTAATATTCTTGATTTGAGCCACATTTACTAGACAAGGTCATAAAAATGTCTCATTTCAAGTTTTTTAAAGACAAAAATGAGACATCAATTGCTTGTTACAAGTAAAAAAAAAATCTGCCAATCCGGTATGTCTTTGAAGAATGCAAAAAGAGGAGGTGCTCCAGGAACTACACAGTGCCAGACCCACCCCCAACTTGTTTGATGGTCATGTCTGGCCCATGTACTTGAAACACAAGAACCTATTTTTATTTGACCATCACAAAGAATTTTTTGTAACTCAATGGACATGGCCAATGGAGACGACTAAAGTTGACCTTTTTTTTTTTTTTGCCTACTAATCTGAATAGCTCTTATGTGCGCCTATCGCTATTTTTATAATTTGAACATCATCCATGGGGTTGATTGTAGAGAGGTGATGGAGGTTTCTTACTTTTCTCTATTGAAGACAATGAAGTCTCTCTGGACATTATCCAATCTCTGCTGCAACTGACCGTTCTGGAAAAGACAAACACATACAAGAGCTTAAAGTTACTGAAGACAAGTTTTGAATATCATCAACAAAATCTGGGTTAAACACAAGTCATTGTTTAGAACAGGCGGTGCACTTTTCTTTCCTCACAGATTTTTTTTTCTCCTTTTAATAAGATACCAGAGGAGAAAACTTTGGAGGACACTTGTGCTCTGCTGTCTCCACCTGCTTCATGTACTCATCCATATTTTGCCCACTTAATCACGAGAGCACATCCGGCTCTGTCGTGCCAGGCTGTTCTCACAACCACTGCAGTGCCAGGACGAGTAGACAGGTGCTTTCTCACTCTCACAGGGAGGCCGTGAAGAGTAGGATCATGGAGATACATCATGATTCTGACATGGATGTGTGTTTGTGTGTGTGTGTGACAGAGACGTAAACTAGCAGATACCTGAGAACATGTGTGTGCACTCTTCAGCTGGTGCAGGGAATGATTTCCCAAAACCAACCCTGATGTGTGTACACATTTCCCTAAACTCAGTGGCTTAAAAGTTCCAAAATTATCATAACTACTCCCAAATTATTCACTTAGGACCCCAAAACAAATTACCCTGGAGGATTTACTCAGTCGTAAAAGTCTCGCTTCTCATTGTCAAGGGCAGTCACACATGAAATTGCACACCAAAGTATGAGTACATACTGCTCCCTACCACACACACCCCTCCAGTCACATCGGCCCTTAAAACTCCAACCACATGCAGGCTCCTGAAAGCCTCCTCAGGATAAAACTGGCTGACTCCCTGCCCAGAGCTGAGTCAGTCGCTCGGGTCGTCTCCCCGACACATGTCCACGACAGTGTCGTCCCCTCGTCGGTGACCGTGTGTTTTTCGGTAGGTGATTTAATCCCGTCCTTTTGTCTCCGTCTCTCTGTTCTCCCTCGACACATCCATGTATAATTTACACTTTCCTTCCTTGTGTTCCACTGTCACACGTAACACACCGACATTGGGTAACGTGCAGGGCTATGATTAGCATTCATGTGTAAGTCAAAAAAATAACTCAGCAACCGTCTCCTTTCTGGCTTTTGGTTAAAGGACACATAAAGTAGAAAATTACCATGGCAGCAGTCAGAAGTGCAGCATCACATGAAGAGGTGTTGAAAGGTAGCAACAAATAGAGGAAGACTGTGCACAGTGTGCTGTACAAAATTTCCTCAACATCGATGATAAATTTCAGGCATTAGAGATTTGACAGACAACAAAAAGAATATGATGTAGTGTTTCTCTGGTGCTGTCACAATGACATATACCTTGATGTTGAGGGACATTACAGCACCTCTCACACACTTCATATCACCAAACCCCCCAAAACTGGATCCTTTAAAAATCTCGGCCACATTTTTTTAGAGTACTAATGACAGGGGAATTGAAAGTAAGGCTCAGTACCTGTCACTAGCTGCAGCAGAAAGTGGCACAAAGCTGCTTCCTTTGGTGTTGAAAAGTGAAGCCAAAATGCAAAAACTGCAGTACCTCAAGTGGCCACTGACTCCAAAAGTTAAAGAATCACATCAACAGCAAGGTACACAGTCCAACGTAACTTGTTTCAAAGTAGAAATATGAAATAAGAGCTGTTTTGAAATTTTATGTTTGGCCAAAAAATAAATGTAATTGTGCCCACACTAGCACCGATGTTTTGTGTCAACCCTCGACTTAATTTGCTCAATTTGGAGTTTTAGTTGACATCTTCGAGTAGTTCCTTGAAATAATTAATGTATTTCAACTCAATTAAACTTTTTCAGTTGTGTTATTTTTTGTTTTCGTTTATTCAAATCATGTCTGTTAACTGTATCCATTCAGGTGGTTTTTTGAAATACAAATCTACGTCATCTCAGTTACGCTCTTCAGTTTTTTAATCTGTGGATTTTGTGATTTGATATTCATGCTTGTCTCCTTTCAAGAGTCAACAAATCCAACTACAAAGATTTAGACTTCTTTTTTGGAAGAAAGACAGGGCAGATGATAGTGATGAGGGTAAGGAGTGTGGTATAAAACAAAAAAAAGAATAAAACAGAAACACAAAGGAAATGGATAATTATAAGCAAACATTATTTTACAAAATTTGAATTTTAAAAAAGACTGAAAAGGTGAACGGAAAATAATTTGTTAGTAAGATTTAAAAGAAAACAAGATAAACCAAAGATAAATAATGAAAAAAAAAAAGTGGAGTGCAAAATTAAATGGGAGTCAGAATAACGGAACAATGACAGGAAAGTTGAAAAGTGTAAGAAGTAAGTAATGAATTCCAGAAATAAATGAGAAAAGACAATAAAAAAAGAGAGAAATAGAAACAGGAAAATAAATTACAGGAGAAATATGAGAAGGAAATGGGGGAAGAGGACAGGTTTGGAGAGAGGAATCCTGCAGTTTTGAAGAGGGAACAGCAAAATTCCTCTGACAGGAAAACACTTCAGCACTTCTTTCTCTCTTTCCCTCCTGCTCTCCCTCGTTATGTGATGCTGTTAAAAAGACGGTTCAGAAGCTAATTGCCCCAACTGCTAGATTAAACTTTCCATTTAATGAGACGAACCAACAGGGAGTGCTCTGCTGGACAGGAGCCTAACAGGGACATTTCTCACTGTCTTCATCCCGGCTTACTGAAGCTGAGGGGAGCTTTGCTTTGTAATGTGACTACTTAGACATACTCTAAAAACCATATTCAAACTGTCAGTAATAAGCCTTAAATAAGTCTTTTTTTGAAGCAGCCTTCACCCATAATACTGTTAATGTTACCAAACTTGACTTTAAAATGAAATCAAATGCTTACATGCAAAAAAAACCTCTGCTTTTTCAGTGGTATAACCATGCAGAGCAAGTTGTACTTATTGAGCTACATCTGTTTGACTTCTTCAAAAGATGTTTCTGCTCTCACAACCTTTGATTCTGCACTTTTAATTAGGAACACACCCAGAGCTGGAGATTCCCTCGATACATACAGAACACTTTATCTTCTGGTGGTTTATCTAATACCAATCAAGAGATTTTCCAATGTTTCTAAGCAGCAGGCTTAAACTTTTCATCTAAGTTACCGTTTTCCTGAAGAGAGAACATTTAATCCATCACTACAGCTGAGTCAGACTTTCTGCTGTAAACTTCTTTAAAGCTCTAGTGAGGAACAATTGTGTGGATTATGGCGCCCCCTGTGGACAATGTAGCTTTTGCTTATTTTGTCCTGTGCATGTGTAATTAGCATAACTTAATAAAAAAATGCATCTGATGCATATCAAAGTGTAACTGCCCTCCTGGGAGCCAAAACATATGCAATAGTGCTTTTTTTCTTCTGCCCTTCTCCTTTTGAAAATGTCTGTGCATGCCACTGGTTCAGACATGAAAAGAACTATGAAGAAAGAGTCACCTTTCTGGTTGATGGTCAACTGCAAAAACGGAAATCTAAGAAAGTCATTATGTCTTATTTGTAGTAAAAATTGTCTTATTGTTCTTAATTTGAGCCACATTCACCAGACCAGGTCAGAAAAATGTCTTATTTCAAGTTTTTTTAAGTCAAAAATGAGGTGTAAATTGCTTGTAACAAGTCAAAAAAATCTGCCAATGGGATAAGACGAATTCGCCCGGGAAGTTTCTTGAAATTAGAAAGATGTCTTAAAACAAGAATCTTTTATCTTATCCCATTGGCAGATTTTTTTTTAACTTGTTACAAGCAATTGATGCCTCATTTTTGTCTTTAAAAAACCTAAAATGAGACATTTTTATGACTTTGTCTTGTAAAGGTGGCTCAAATCAAGAAGAGTAAGACAAATTTAACTACAAATAAGACATAATGACTTGCTTAGATTTCAGTTTTTGCGGTGCATTTGTTCATTTTTAGTCCCTGAAGAGATCAATATTATTTATAGTCTGTTTCACAATCAGAGAAAAACTCTTTTCATGAGCTTCAATTTTTCTCTCTTTTAGAATTGGTAAAAAAAGAAGACCCCCCTTTTTTGGATTTTCTTTTCTGTATTTATGTGTGTAATGACACATTCAATGTTATCTTTTTCTCAGTTAAAAACAGTGCAGCTTAACCACACAATATTCCCTCTGGTGTTGAATTTAACCAAGCTACCATCAGTAAAACACTCACAGTTAGAGCCTAGAAAGCATGAAACTGCATCTTGCTCCACAATCAAGGCACCATAGAAACAACCTTGTGTTAACAGCACTCACTGCAAAGACTAAAAAAGTGAAACGCATCACTCCAACAGCTACAAAGAAAACCACACAGCAATGTTGCATTAACCAGAAAAAAAAAACATAGCGGCAACTATTTTCTAATTGAGAACAATCCAGTTGTTGCCATTCTGAAATTCAGTATGTATATCTTTCAAGTGCAAACAAATTTAATGATAGAAATGCAGCCTAACAATATTCAAATTACTTCCCCGTGTGAAATCTGTTTCTATTTTCAGTTTGCAGAATTACAGTAGGGTCATTGAGAGGGCTGCAATGTTGCATTTATACAAAAAAACACACATCAACACTCTTCACTCAAGTTTTGAGTGTGTGCATGTCTGTGTGTGCGAATGCGTGTTTCTGGGCGACGGAAGTCTGCCAATTTGTATTGTTCTCTCGGCACAAGTTTAATTTTCTGCTCCACATTATCTGTGATTTAATTGAGCTAATTTTATGCTACATTATGAGCGTAGCAGTGACAGAGAGGCAGAGGTGCTGAGATAAAAGAGGAGCCGGAAAAATGGGGGAAAATGAGGAAGGGGACACAAAGGCGAATTGTGGAAGAAGTCAGAGCATAAAGAAGGAGAAATAAGGTCATAGAGGAGAAGAAAATAAGGAAGGACAGGAGAAATATGCAAAAAGAATACAGAGCAGTCTCGAGGTAATGAGTCAGACGCTTGATGGGAGAGACATGAGAGCAACTCGCGTTCCTTCATTCAATATTGATCTGCTCTGCTTCAGACAAACGCTCCTTCACAAACACACACATCAACCACTCACTTTCTTTCCCAGACATCCATCACAAGTGGCCCCACAGGTCTGTTGTTAATGGATATGGAAAAGCATTGCACAGACACACAAACATAATATATTTATAGGCAGTAGAGAATTTATTCCTGATAGACCAAAATATGCTGCCAAATAAGTCCAAAAAGTTTGAGTATTTTTGTATGTATAGATTATTCTAGGTGAATAGATTTTTCTTGCAGTAGTTTTTGGATTTCATTCAATTTCAGGCCAATGAGAGAGTTTTATTTAGCTAATATGGAGTTATAAATGTAACATTTTTTTTTTTGTGTGTAAATGCATCCACAAATATGTTAACAGATTTGCAAATGAGTAAAATCCAGAATTGCGTGAATGAATTCACAAACCTATAGACTGATTTGCAACTAACTAGAAAGTCTTAAATGGCTAAAAAGTCTCAGGGACTGATTTCCTAAGGGTTTGCATGTATAAAAGCACATACTAACTTGAGAAACTCCTCACAACACTGCATTTACTTGGATCTGGATCATTCCGGCGCACCAGCACAGTTAGTGCCAGGGCCTCCGATAGTACGTTTACTGGTGGTCTGTCCCAAGTGTTGAATGCTACATTTCACAGGATTGGCAAGTAAATTCAGTTCCCATACACTCAGGACGCAGTGAATGGCTCAAAATACAGTATTTTTATTCTGTAAATATTGTGGGATGTTTTCAATCAAACAGAACTGAACTTAAACAGCCACCACAGAACAGAAAACAACACATTGTAACTAAAAAAAACACATCTACAATAGTATTGCTGACTGTGTCTCTGTTTTTAATTTCCACCACCATGATCTCCAACTCTATAGCTTCAAATGTAACTTTCTGTTTTCAGTCACTCTGCTCTCTAAAACTCTCCGTGGAGACAGACAGTATTAATCTTCATTTAAATAGGGAGGTCTGTACCACTTTTTAACAGTGCATCATAACATAGTAAATTACCCACAACACACCCACTAATATCATGTGCAATTATTTAGTTTGCACACTAGTAGATCACATCTTTAGTGAGCAAATTTGTCAGCCAGAGTCGCTGTGGCCCCCTTATAAAAAATTTGGACACTCCTTATTTAAGATAACTGCTGTAAGCTACTAAGAGCAGGCTTCTGTTTAATCCATACTGCCAAGGACACATACGGGGGGACTAACTTTGGCACATTCTCATTTTGCTGTTTGGCAGCTTCTGCTCTTGTTCAGTTTTGTGGATTCATCACTTTGTGCGACACAAAGAACAAATACACCATACTGTATATATTAACTCTGAGTGTCAGGCTGTCTTCCTAAGAAACAACAGTCAAGGGTAGATTTAAAACCCCCAAAACTTAAACTTAAACTTATTTTAAGACTGATTAAATGACTGAAAAGCAGACAAGAAATTGATAAAGACATGCTGTACAATGCAGCACTTAAATGTACTCTAACCATTAAAGTAGCACAAGCAAAATATAATCATAGTAGATCACTCATGATATGCCCACGAAAAGAACAAGACATTTTTTTTGTTTGCACATGCAATTAAGTGCTCGTTATTTGGGGCAAAATGCTGGCCAAAGTACTTCTCGTGAGCCAAAACACATTCCTAAATTCCTCCTAAGAGTCAAAACATGCTTGCCCTCCTTTGAGCCAAACCTGCACCTTAAGTGCCTTCTTTGGAGCCAAAACATGCCCCAAATTGTCATATTGGGAGCCAAAGCCTGCTAAATTTCCCTTGTGGGAATGTAAACAAATGCTTCAGTGCCCTCTTTGGCGCCAAAACTTGTGCTAAAGTGCCCTCCTGGTTGATGAACCACACAAATCTGCACCTATTGCTGGTTAAAACAACATAACCCTCTCTTCTGGGAGCCAAAACACATGCTAATTTTCTTTTTTTTTTTTTTGTCTTTGCCCCTGCCCTTCAAAATGTCTTCACCGTAGACTGTATAATGAGTGGTCGTAACGACGTTGGGCTCAAACTGAAGCCTCCAGCAGATGCCCCGCCCCCTGGTGTCTGGCTGCAGTATCGGTCAGAAGCCCCGCCTCCCCATGTATTCCAGGTATGAGCCGGGAAAACTTAAAAAAATTACGATACCTCGTAGAAACGTTTCTTTCATCTTTACGCTAAGGCAGTATGATGATGTCATCTGGCTGCATGGTGTTCAGGTGTTTTTTTCCTGAGAAGTTGGTTTCTCATTAGTTATTGGACACTAAAAACCAAGATATAAGTTTTGTTTTTATGATAGTTGACAGCTGCCGTTCGTGAGTAGTTTTTATCGGGGATATAAGAAACTTCGGGAAAGAGCCAAAAGGAGACTAAACCTTCTGAAGAAGAAGAAATAAATATTTTTATTTCTCTTTTTTACTTGGCTCCACCGGAAATTCTCTACTGCGCAGACTCTGGCTGCACAATGGCGGCTAGAGAAACGGGGTTTTTTGGCTTCAACATCATAGAACAGTGACAGGCGGAAGCACGCTGTCCATTCTATATACAGTCAATGGTCTTCACACACCACTGGTTCAAAATAAAAATACCTATAACGAAAGAATCACTCTTCTAGTTGATTGTCTTTTTTCCTGTTTTCGTTCCTTAAGAGATTAATGTTATTTTCCGTCTGCAGCACAGCTTGGCAAAAAAATCCTCACATGAGCTTTAATTGCTTCTAAACGTGGCACCATTTGGAAGTGAAATAAACAGGCTTTCCTACAGTATAAGATTTATTGCCAAGAAGCATTGTTACAGCGCAGAAATAACCGACCAAACACAAGCCAACTGCTGATTCAGTGGAGGGTCATGATTCAACCCAGCTGCATTTGAAAACATTATCTTGTTGACACCAAGATGTGGAAGGGGATTAGAGCGGGAAATGCGGGCCACAAGAGATCAAAACCATCCCACTGATTTGAAATTACTCTCCCTTTGTGGTACTACCTTTACTTCCTTTTAAACCATAAACATAAATGTGTCCCTGAAAGGCTGCCATCATTATTCCATTAGAGTAGGGAACTTTTGTCTGAACGGGCTGCGGGATGAAAAATGTTGTCTCACTGCACGGTGAAAAATCAGTAATATATCCACAGAGACAGGTCTCCACAAGCAACTGTCAGCTTTCATAAAGCATGGTGCACTTTGGACCAGCTCTGACTTCTTATTGAAAGCTGGTAAAGTATATGGAGTCTAAAGCACACAAATAGCTTCACTTCTATTAGAAAGGGTCACATAAACACTTTTAATGTGCCAAACAGTGTCAGTGAGCCCAAATGTGTGCACCTCTTAATGAAATAGGTTGTGTTGGTGTGTGTGTGTGTGCAGGAGGCCAGGTTGTGTTTGTGCACGGCAGGTTTCTGCAGTGAGAGCAGACAAATGAAAAGACCTATTTGATTCTCACTGAGAGCATTCACTGCTGGATCTCTGAGCTTTTACTGTCTCGCTGGGACATCTGAGCATTCAAAAATTGGAGAGAAGCCCAGAACTCAGTGTGGCACTAGCCCCATTGTACCAATCAATTTACCCCTCTACTGTAAATACACTTTTTCTGATAAACAGATCTCTCTGCCTGTTTGAGGGTACTTTACTGAAATCCCCCTTGTGGAAGTAAAAATGGCAGGAGACTGTTATTGTTGAATGTTGGAATAGTAATTCTATTTTACTGTCTCTCTAACACCCTGTTGTATCAGTGGATAAAGAGTTTTGACACAGAGTGACTGCATTACTTCCTCCCTTTCCGGCGTAGCGTTCAGGGACAGATGTATTAAGATAAGTGGCAAAAATAGATCTTGCTGAGTGGATCAGAGTCTCTTTTGTCTATAACCATGTATTACTGAGCTTTCTGAACTTCTATCACATTGAGTTAAATACTTGTCTCATTCATCAAAGCCTCAAAAAATTGTCAGTATCAGGCTTGTAAACTCTGTACTGACAAACTGACCCCTCTAGGTGTCAGCGATGCTCTCTTTGCGTGAGAGATCAGCAAAGATTATGAGAAGAGATGACAGCGAGACAATGGCAGATGTTACTAATCTGGAAAGTTCAGGCAGCTCACACTCGGACAAAGTATGAGTTGCAATTGTGAGAAAAGACAACAGAGATCATGGAGCTTCAGAGATGGGCGCTAAAAAGTAATCAAAGCTGATTTTGGTGAAACTAGCCTGTATTCCACTGCCGATCACCAAAGAATGGAAAAAAAAAAGTGGAAACAAACTTTTTACCCTGATGACAAAATAGAGTCTACTGGTTCTTTTGGCAGTGTTGGTGTGGATGTAGCCATGGAACATAATATTCTGTAGGTCTTGAGAGATTGGTCAAAATGGTCTCAAAATGCTGCCTGTCAATGAGTTAATATTGACAGGCGCGAGTGAAATATTTATGTGCATTGTCCTATTTAAATGAGATTTGACGAGCACAAAACAGCTGATGTTCTGTCAGCTAAATTTTATGTTCTGGCCCAGCTGAATTAACACTTTACTCATGTTTGTCCAAAGAAGCATTCAAACACTTCACTTTAATAAGATTTACTAACTTGTTAAAAGACTCATTCAAAGAAATGATGACATTTCAAAAAGATTGTGTGATCCAAATGTCGAAAAACTGTTCGGCATATCCCATTATGTTGATTTATATTAAAGCCGGAGTGTGGAATTCAAAGGTCAGCAGTCAGGAGTAAGAAATGAAGAAACATGGCATGACCAAAATCCAGATCACAGAATGGGTCAAACAACTTTCATGTAATTGATTCAAAATGTACCTCTAAAATGAAAGAGACATGTATCAAATTTTTCCCAGAAGAAAATATTACAAAACAAGACCTAATATCCTTCCTCACCAAACAGAACAGTTTCTAAAATGCAGGTGCTATTTCAATACAGATGAAAGTGAAAACAAACACACACACATTATACATTTATATAATAACACAGCTGCCATACTGTTTTTATGCATGTGTTTATGCACGTTTAATGTGTCTGAGTGTGCCGTCCTCCCACATCTCTTATTGAACCCAGAGATCAAATTAACCTTTCAGAGCTTTACTCTCTGTTTAGTCTAAACACCCAGAGGACAACAGCTGATTTATGTGGACTGAGCGGAGGACTGAAAGACGAGAGCCAGGTGATTGCATTCTTTGCTTTCCCAATACGCTCGGCTGACAGACGGGCCATTCGTTGTGATGAAGGTGAGGGAGGACAGAGCTCTAAAATGTGTCCTCAATATCCTTAATAGCACTCCAGGCCCACTTAAAAGACAAACTAAGGAGCAACTTATCACCTGTAACTGGGCCAAATGGAAGCAGCGGTCAGATTTCTTTAATGAATAATGATGAGCACTAAAAGAGAAACACCCTTCAGAGACGTGTGTTATCCACTGGAGAAGGGATAAACCAAACTAAAAATGGGATGAGATTTATATTTAAAGAGAGGTTGTGGGAAAAAGGACATAGCATCTAAATTATACATGATCAAAGAAATGTGAAGCTTGGTCTCTCCAACAGAAATACTTTTCTACTCATTCAAGATGCAGCAGTCTCCTTTCACCTTTCTTCAATAAAATAATTGTAGTTTATGTTGAGAACTGAAAACTGTACCTGTGGGGATCCATCAGATCCCTGATCCTTGGTTTTCCTCGCAAGTCGTTTCTTCTTTTTGTGAAGAGGTTTGGACTCCAGGATCATTTCCTCGAGCTCAAATGTTGGATCACAGTTTAGTCTTCGCCTCTGAAGAGAAAGAAAACATGAAGGTATGACTTAAAAACAAACAAAAAAGATTATACCACCCCACTTCCAATGAAGTTGGGATGCTGTCTAAAATGTAAATTTGTTGCCTGTGTCACATTCCTAAAATCTGGGACAGGAGCAGGTTTCCCACTATGCTACATGACCTCTCCTTTTGTCAACACTCAGTAAGCGTTTCTGAACTGAGGACACTAATGGTTGAAGCTATGGAGCTGGAGTTTTTCCCGTTCCTGCTTGTTGGACAACTTCAGTTGTGCAACAGTCCAGAGTCTCCGTTGTGGTATATTGCGCTTCATAATGCACAAGACATTACACACAGTACTGCAGGCAGGCCAGTCCAGTACCTGCACTCTTTTACTACAGAGCCATGCTTTTGTCACAGGTGCAGAATGTGTCTTGGTTTCATTGTCTTGCTGAAATAAGCAGAGACGTCCCTGAAAAAGACGTGGCTTATGTGATTTCCAAAAAGACTTTGAAATGTGCACTTGTCAGACCACAGCAGACTTTTCCACTTTGCCTCAGTCCATCTCAGATGAGCTCAGGCCCAGAGAAGCCGGCGGCGTCGTTTCTGTCTTTTGCTGATACTTGTCTTTGTCTTTGCATGGTAGAGTTTGAACTGTCACTTGTAGATGTAGTGATGACCTGTGTTAACTGACAATGGTTTTCTGAAGTGTTCCTTAGCTCATATGCTAGTATCCTTTACACACTGATGTGGGTTTTTCATGCAGCGCCGCCTGACGGGTGAAAGGTCATAGCCATTCAATGTTGGTTTTGAGCTTCGAGACTTGCTGCTTTCTTCTGATTCTCTGAATCTTGAGGTAATATTGTGGCCTGTAGATGATAGGACCCTAAATTCCTGCAATTGAGAAACATTGTTCTTAAACTGTTGTACTATTTGCTCACACAGTCATTGACATAGTGGTGAACCTGGCCCCATCCCTGCTTGTGAATGACTGAGCCTTTTATGCTCCTTTGATACCCAATCATGACACTCATCTGTTTCCAATGAACCTGTTCACCTGTGGAATGATCCCGACAGGTGTTTTTTGAGCATTCATCAACTTTCCCAGTCTTTTGTTGACCTTGTCCCAGCTTTTCAGGAGCCATGCTCAAGGCATCAAATTCAAAATGAGCGAATTCTTGCTCAAAAACAATAAAGTTAATCAGTTTTAGTAATAAATATCTTGCCTTTGTAGTGTATTCAGTTGAATATAGGCTGAACAGGATGTGTAAATCATTGTTCTCTGTTTCATTTGCATTTTACACAGCATCCCAACTTCATTAGAATGGGGGTTGTGATAATGACCAATTTTGTTGCATGAATCTAATTTTAAATTGGTGATGTTTAACACTGAGTTGAAATTTTCTCATCATCTGTTCATTAATCACTTGGGTCTTCGTGAAGGTTACTCTGCCATTGTTGGAAATATCAATTTAGAATGTAAACCTCAATGAAACTAATTGATGTTTGGCTATAGCCATCATGTAATCATTACATTTTTAGGGTTAAACTACAACATGGTGTTACACAATGTGGTATAATAAAATGCTGCACCCCAGACTCCCACTCTTTGTGAAACATCAAGGACCAAATGTCAGCAAACCAACAGAGGCACAGCAAAGTGCACGAGGGAAACGAAACATAAGTGCTGAGTGCCTCCTGTCTATAAGGGACTAAAGAAAGAGGAGAGTTCTATAATTAGATAGAGAGACACTGTCAATTCCCCATCGATCCTCTGTGTTTTTCCTCCACTGTGCCAGCCGAGGCCACTGGGGGATACCCGCTGCTCTGCAGGTGCTACAGACTGAGAATTAGATAAAGTCATTCTCCCTCTATTCACTTGTGGGAGATATTATTCTCAATGTATTCATCTCTGAAACTACGCAGGGACTCTTCTTGTAAACGTAATAAACCAACCATCGTATGAACAGACCAAATCTTCGCTTGAATGTGACTGACCAGTGAAGACGGTCGAACATAAAAAAAAGTTACCGAAGTCCCTCACTTATAGGCACTGTGAAGTTAATCTGTTTGGTGTTAATTACAGTGACACATTTAGCTGTAATCGGTGGTGTTTTCCCTGATTGAAGACTCCATTTCCCATGAGCACTATCACCCACTCTCATAAAGTGTTTAAGAAGCAAATGAACGTTCAAGAATCCTTTCTGCAGGATGCAAAGTGATGAGGTCCGGTATTTATATAAAAGTGAAAGTATTTCAAGATCATGTACAAAGTTCTCACAAGACCTTTAAAGAGACTGTGAGGACTTTTCGTTGAAAGTGGATTTCAACGACCCCTTTGACCTGAGGACAAGCGCGAACTGTTGTGATGACACGCTTATAACAAGGCGTGTATTTGTTTAGCAAAAATGAACAGAGATTGAATCAACTTATGAACTCCTCTCTGTTCAAGACAAACTTTTGACTAGATACAACAGGAGCTGTAGTGTATTTATTAACTGTTTCAAAGCGCTGTTGTTTGAATTGTGATGACAAGTAAACTTTTTAAGTGTGAAGTGTAGTTTAGTAGCCAACTACATTTAGTGCTAAAACCTCAAAGCCCAGTGCTCTGAGACTTGTCCGTAATGTACAAAGTTGGTTAATCCTTGTTATGTTCTACCAGTGCTCATCTACCAACTGCAACCTCACCAAGTTGAGCAAACATAACCAGGCTCTTCATTTTATTGATCGACTCTCAGGTTTGAACAGATCACTGCAGAAGAACTGGTGCATGGGGGTTGGAATCATTGACTGTATATAGAATGGACAGCGTGCTTCCGCCTGTCACGTTCTACGATTTTGGAGCCAAAAAAACCCCGTTTCTCTAGCCGCCATTGTGCAGCCAGAGTCTGCGCAGTAGAGAATTTCCAGTGGAGCCAAGTAAAAAAGAGAAATAAAAATATTTATTTCTTCTTCTTCAGAAGATTTAGTCTCCTTTTGGCTCTTTCCCGAAGTTTCTCATATCTCCGATAAAACTACTCACGAACGGCAGCTGTCAACTATCGTAAAATGAAACTTATATCACAGTTTTTAACGTCCAATAACTAATGAGAAACCAACTTCTCAGGAAAAAAACACCTGAACACCATGCAGCCAGATGACATCGTCATACTACCTTAGCGTAAGGATGAGAGAAACGTTTCTACGAGGTATCGTAATGTTTTAAAGTTTTCCCGGCTCATATCTGGAATACATGTGGAGGCGGGGCTTATGACCTATACTGCAGCTAGACACCAGGGGGCGGGGCATCTGCTGGAGGCTTCAGTTTGAGCCGAACGTCGTTACGCCCACTCATTATACAGTCTATGGGTAGGAGAGGACAACTTTCACTACCCGCAGCCACCCACATGACTATGAATGAAAAAAAAAAAGATTAAAAATAATATGTTAACAGTGAATTATTAGAATATACGGTATTTGGGGTGATAAAAACAATAACAGTGTAAACCGAACCGAACCGTAGATTTTGTGAACCGTTCCATCCCTAGTCTGGCCTGACCTGGAAGCCATGAAATGGCATTTGGAAATAAACTGCATAACATATCCTTATTTTAAGTTGGGGATTACATGCAAGCACATATCTGGTTATGAGCCTTTGACAAGATCACTTAAAAAGTCCTCATAGTCCCTTTAAGATGGAAAATCTGATAAAGCACTGCCCTTTTTGTCATTTGTATATTATTCATGAAATATTTTTTGGATTCTAGAAGTCATATGAAGCTGATACAATAGGCTTAAAGAAATTTTCATCTGTGTTTTTCAATGAGTAACTTTACAAGCACATTTTGTCTGGTAAAGGAACAAGTTTGAAGCTGTAAAATCCACAAAAACCTTAAAAGATAGTGCTCGTGTGTTCTTAGGGGTTCATCAAAAGGAAGGGCGAAACACTTTAAGAAAAGACCTAGTTAACAGACTTAACAATGCACTGAAGGAGGAGTATTAGGTACCTGGCGGACACCTCGTCGTCCATGTGTCACCGAAAGAAGCGGAAACAGACAGATTTACCGTACTCGTGTGTACACTCGTCCAATAAAATAAGTCATGTGACACTCAGTGGGAGACCCTGCTCAGCCCAGCAGGGGCACCACAGACGTCCGACTACTCTTTTCTACCAACGTACTTCCCAACCTTCAACATCGACGTAAATAAATAAAAAAACAGACGGAAATCCCTTTATGACCATACCCTTATGTCTACCTTCTTCATATTTTTTTCCTCCTTTCCAAAGTCCCTTCTCTACAATAAAGATTTTACAATTTTTCTTTGTTTCGTTTTCACGACCAAGGCATTCTGTGACGGTGGATTAATCACGTGGTATTCATCAGATCAAAATCACAACACAGCGTGACATTGAATAAAGTATCTGCTGTTTTCCATACAGATGTGAGAGTTTGTTTCGTAGCAGTTTCCTTCTTATACTCACATTGGGAATAAAGCCAGGAGGAATTAGTTTGCTGAGCACAGCGTCCCAGTTGACATCTGACATGTAGTCCAAATCCTGGAGCTCAGCTAGACAGGAAATGCGCTTCTGGACATCTATACACAGCAACTGAAGGAGACAAAACGGATTAGAGTGGAGGGAAGGAGGCATGGATGAAAAAGCTACAGGCAGCAGTCCCACAGAGATACGGAGAGGACATGTTTGCCCTCAAGGAAGTGTCTGGGAATGAGGATACAGAGAGAAAGAAAAAGAGGTGGAGGTGAGTGATATTTCAGGGGGAGGATAGGACGAGAGAGGGCGAAGAAAAGGAGGCAGAGTCAGGAGAAGACGGGGAACTCAAGAGGCTGTGAAGGATGAAGGACAAATATATTGAGCATGGAATTCCTCCAGTATACTCTCACTTTCTATACATCACTCTCTCACACACTCTCCCTATCCCTCCCACACACACACACACATTTACACGTGCGGCTGGACTGCCAATGAGCTACGTGGAGTCTGATCACGCAGCAATGCAACAGTTTGACTGCAGTGCATTGCTGCCATGACACAGTGCTACAAAAACAGCTTCCTTGGAAACAGACGAGTCAAAAAAAGAGAAGTTATAATACCGTTTACTGCCAAACTTTTTAAAGATCATAAAGATTGTAAGATTAAACCATGAGATATACAAGGAAGATAAGCACTGTTGTGTTTTCAATGCTGAGCTTTGTGCAGCTCTGTGTAACTTCAAACTTTCAGCTCTTTCCTGCTCCACACATTCCTCTTTTTGAATACTAATTTTACTTTATGATTCTAAAGTCTGCGGCACTGCACGCTGCCAGATTCGCTGATAGACTAACGGTGCGCCACATCAATGAAAGTGACCGCCTGATTAGAATTCTGAATACGCACCTTATTGCAAATGAGGGGCTGGTTCAGTCAGATTTTCAGATGATCCTCTAATAGATTAAATAATTCAAGCCATAGAACAAGATTGAAATATTTTCACCAGAGTAGCAGCACAGAGGAGCTGGACTACACTTGTGTTAAAAACTCACGGCCCATGTTTAACTTTTATGATTAATACTTTGACAAGCCAACCTTAAATGGGATACAATACTTCTACACTTATTGAGTCAATACCTGAGTGTTTTTAATGTTGTGTTGGGCATTGCATCATGTAAAATGAATGAAGAAGATGAATGCACACCATTAAAACCACTGCTCCTGCTTGTCATGCATCAGTTGGTACCACTCATTTACCTTTCTGAGAAGAGACTTCATCTCCAAAGACCAGGCTGCTGGGTAGCTAGGATGAACTTTGTGGAAGGTCTGAAGGATCTCATTAGTTGGTGTGCTAGATCTCATCACATAGGGTCTCTGGAAAAGAAGAGAGGAGAAGGTATGTGTTACAGATTTGTTATATTTGTAGTGCTGAACTGCCTGAAGACATTGCTTTGATAAAGTACTCGACTTAAAGTTTGTTCCGTAGTTATCCCTCCCCGCTTTCTCTCTCTTCTTACCCTTTGTGCTTACCTTCTGTGAACCCATTTACGGCGCTGATGAGAACAAATGATAGAGGAAACAGAGTGTAATGGACTTTTCTTAAAACACTACTTAAAGTCTCTCTCTTTCAGTGTAAGAGGCTTTCGAGAATGTGAGTCAGAAAACATGGGAAAGCCTATTAAAGAGACTCTCCATTTCTATCCTGCGTGCGAGGCAGAGACTTCCTACACTTGATGGAGGATCAGAGTGATTGGGTTATTTTTTGTAGCCGTTTCCTAGTCAGAGATACCTTCATGGTTCACACCATTTCAGAGAAGTTTAATCTACTGACCATCTGTTAAAAATAATCAGATTCTCAATTTTTCGACTTTGAATCCATAATGCAGAACTTCACTTTGTAGAGACCACAGTGAGGAAAAATATGACAAAAGCAAAAAAAAGTGACCATAAACTGCTTGGGATCCTGGTCAGTCACCTGATTGGCAGAACCTGTGAGTATCAGAAACTCACAACAAGCGTCAATGTCAGAAACAAAAAAGCTTTTTGGAATCGGCAGAGATTTGTGAAATTTTTCAGAATCTACCGCAGACAAGTTTCCTTAATTTCTCAGCTGAGTAGCTTTAGCTGAAATTTCTGAATAGCTACCTTTTCTTCCCACTTGATGATCTCTGGATGTAATCGATTGACAACTTGTGCTCATGTGACTGGTAAAAAAACATAGCTTATACAACCAGGGCTCAATCTGATTGGTAAAACACACAGCAGAGTGGCAAAGACAATTTTCTTATTTATTGTGTTTCAGCCAGTCTTATTGCAGTGTGTTTACCGTGCGTGTCCAGACAGCGATAACAATGAAATTGCCATCGAATGTGCAGCCAAAATTTAGACGCTATTTCTCGTATGTTATGTTGTTTAAAGTAATGAGACACAGAAAATAAAACAGGGAAAAGCAGTGAGATGCAGCCTGGGGTGATGCTTTGCCATTCTCAGTTTTATTACAGCCTCTCTTAGTTGCAGAATGTCAATGCTACCAATTCAGCAGATGTCCTCTATTCCAGATGGGAAGAAGTTGTCAAATAATCTCGAATACATTATTCTCTCTCAGCAAGAATTTGCAAAATAGGAGTTGTGTGCAGCCTTGCATTTCTGTCCAATCACTGTGACTTTGACCACCATTTTATTTTCCTTGTGCTTTCATTCAAATGTTACTCCTTGTGAATCTGCAAGGTCACATATCAATTTAAAGGGTAACATCACTTTCTATAACTCAAACTTTACTTTTCATCAGCCATGGGGCTTTGTCACTGCTTACACTTATTCAAAAGAGTTGCAGGATCTGCACTGCAAAAACTGAAATCCAAGCAAGTCATTATGTCTTATTTTTAGTCAAATTTTTCTCACTATTCTTGATTTGAGCCACATTTACAAGACAAGGTCATAAAAATGTCTCATTTCAAGTCTTTTAAAGACAAAAATGAGGCATCAATTGCTTGTAACAAGTAAAAAAAAATCTGCCAATGGGTTAAGATAAAAGATTCTTGTTTTAAAACATCTTTCTAATTTCAAGAAACTTACCGGGCGAATTCGTCTTATCCCATTGGCAGATTTTTTTGACTTGTTACAAGCAATTTACACCTAATTTTTGTTTTAAAAAAAACTTGAAATAAGACATTTTTATGACCCGGTCTGGTGAATGTGGCTCAAATTAAGAACAATAAGACAATTTTTACTACAAATAAGACATAATGACTTGGTTAGATTTCCACTTTTGCAGTGTGAACTTACAACTTGTGGTGAAGCCCAGTGGCATGCACAGACATTTTGAAGAGCAGGGGAAAAAGACATAAAAGGCACATACAGTGCACATTTTGGCTCCCAAGAGGACACTTGTGTAAGTTTTGGGTCCCAGGAAGACAGTTTGTCATGTTTTAACCATCCAAAGGGCCACAGTAGTGTAGTTTACAAACCAGTAGGGCACTGGTGTGTGTGTTTTACCTCCTAAAAAGGCATTTTAGTGCAAGTTTGGTACGAAGGAGGACACTTTTGCACACTTTTCCATCCGAAAAAGAACACTTTGGTGTGAGTTTTAGTTCTTGGGAGGGCTGTTCTGTGTATTTTGGCTTCCAAGAGGACATATTTTAACCAGACAAAAGGGTAAATTAGTGCTGTTTTTCAACCAGGAGGACATATTACTGTAAAATTGTCCCCAAAGAAGGCACTAAGGGTAGGATTTTCAACGATAGGGTGAAAAATCCCCCCTATGTGCACATCATTGCCTTGGCCTGGCATGAGGGCATAGTAACCCTGTGAGGGATTAAATAATGTGAGTGAAACATGAATGAAGAGAAAGAGGGCCACATTTTTAAGAGAGAGAGATAAGATGAAGCAAAGGTGTGGAAAGGGAATGGAAGTGCCTGGAGCTGACTCATAGTCTGCAAGATCTCCATTTTCAGCAGCCAAATAATTCTGCACATCCAACAGGCCAGTTTTCAACACCCCAGTTAGACTCTTACTTTATAGGCAGCGATGAAATGTGCCAGTCTCAGAAAGGTGGAGAAGAATGTCCCTGAGAGACAGAGGGATGGCGTGAAAACAAATTCAGCTTACCTTCCCCGACTTTTTTTAAGTAAGGTGAGGTGAAGGAAAGTTTAAGAAACGAAGTGAAGTATGAGGAAAAGTGTGTAAATGGGCTTAACGTCAATGTCACTGTGGGTAATTCCTGGGTTTGGAGGTGTGCAAGTATGTGCTCAGCAATCCATCCCTGAATGAGTGAAGGTTAAAAGGGCTTGAGAAATCAGAGCACACCGCTGTAAGGTTGGAGTGAAGACTCAGTGCATATATACCAAGGAGGTCAGGGAGAGGATAACATATTTCTGTCGGGTTAACTGAAGGTTTTGAGGTAAAATAAAGCCTGAGGGAGGACTAAAGATAAAACTGTGGGCGTGAGATGTAAGTCTGTCAACAGAAAGTTGGCTGCATGTATTTGAGGAAGACTTTCAGAAAGCCTTTTGGTAAAAAAAACAAAAAAAAAACGTAGAGACGAAAGAAGTTAGGGAATTTACTTGCAAACAAACTTTAAGTCCTTTGAAAGAGGAAGTACGTAGTGTGTTGTTATTACGCAATATTGATACATATGTCTTGTACAGTCTATGATTGTATCTTCACCCCCTCTAAAAAACAAATGCTAGAGCCTTAACTTTTGATTTTTGTAGGTGTTGTGAATATTTACTTCAGTAAAGAGGACTTGTGTTTATAGTTTATAGTTTATGATGCCCCACCTGTCCTCGAAGCAGCTCATATGCTGTGATGCCCAGTGACCACCAGTCCACGGAGAAGGAGTAACCAGGGTGGGGTCCCTCAAAGGTCTGAAAGAGCTCAGGAGCTGACAGAGAAACAAAAGATTTATGATTTCTTTGCCTTTTTTAAGAGAATATGAATGATAACAGAAACCTTTCTTTCAATCATTGATCACAAATGGCTTCACCCAATCAGTGGTTGGGTGACAAGAATTTGTTGTTAAAAGACATAACAAATTGGTTTTTCTTTAAAAAAAAAATACAGTTTAAACACAGTTTCTATCCTTCGGGCGCAGCCATTGTTTTACTGCCGCAATGCATTCTGGGTTGATGACGTAGATTGGTTGCTTGGTGCCGAGCATCTGGATTTGGCCGTTTACTCACTACTAGTCGCCGTAAGTCACGAGGTTTGAGGAGGGAAAAAAACATAATAATGCCACATGTGGCTGCTTTTGGGTGCACTTTTCAGTCCAAAGGAAACAAGGAGACTGATGTTAGTCTGCACAGCTTCCCAAAAGACAAGAGAAGAAGGAAGTTGTGGGAAATCTCTTGTGGGCGTAAACAACTTCCCATGGAGCCGCGGCTATGTTCTGGCCACTTCTCCCCAGAAGCATTTGCTGCATTTAGCCGGCCCATGCTGATGAAAGAGCTGACAGGTGTGGGTCATTATAAACGGAGACTAAAGCCAAATGCTGTGCCGACTATTTTCCAACACAAACCCACAAAACTTCCTCGGGAAACCACTGAAGTCCGCTCCAGGACTTATATGATCCTGTATGAGATGGAGCCCGGTGCAACCATATGACATCACTACCCAGACGCTATTGCGGCGTAAACAACAATGGCGGCCTACAGGTGAAAATATTTTTTCAAATTTTATACAAACTAAGATATTTAGAGAGACTTTATTATTGCTCTTATGTAGCTGGTAAAAACACTGATCATTTAGGAAAATGACGTTCTGGTAGCCAGGGTTCCTTTTAAGTAAGACATCTTATGTGATATTAACTACAAGCAAACTGTCAGATTGTCCATATCCCTGGCATGCTCCAATCACATTCACCACTCCCTCTCTCTCCGTCGCTTGACCACTCACACTGCACATCACTTAACCCGACCCTGATAACAGCAGGTGAGATGACAGGGCGCTGAGAAGGTGAAATAACTGCATAAGTTGTCGCATGTAATGTAGTAAAATATGTAAATGTTTGCTTATTTAGATCTATTAGTGATGTGACTGGGCATAGTCAGGCTACAGAAACTTAATTAAAAGGTTTGAGTATATTACATAACTTTGTGATAGGAATATTGCGTATGAGTATTTTGCAGTGATGAAACTGAAACAACATATTTTGCAGCCTTTTTGGAGCTGATAGGTCACCGTAACTCTCTATTGATAAAAAATTGATTAAACAGGTTCTCTTAGTGGTAGAAGCCATTAAAAACAGAGTTATTTTTTTTCCTGGAGAGAAATGTCCTGCACACTCAGGTTCACACACACACACACACACACACACCCTGACAGCTTTGTTCACTCCAAGGCTAAGAAGGAAAACGTGTCGTTTGTCTACAGAAGCCTCTGAAAATGGTTTCCTCTCCCTAGAGGACTAATGAATTATCTATTAGACCACTGAGTATTCTCCACTCCAACGTGGTTATAAGATCATTCTTTACAAGCACATTCTGCACACACTCTTTCTAAACACACAGCGAGATGTGCCTTGTTATTGCTTTGCCTTAAATCCTGTTATCTGTCAGATCTCTCAGGAGGTTAAATGCACTATTACCTAACAACCACGAAACTTTGCTGCCGTGCTGTCTCTGCAACATTCATCAAGTAGTTGTCAACGCGATTAATTAATCACTTACCATTTCTATGATTGTGTAATCAAGTAAAAACCTTAATTAGCTGATTCACTCCCAGAGGTAAGAGGTTTTTCTTTATGCTCCTTTTACTTAAGTATATTTTACTTGTGCAGCATGTCTTTTAATTTCTTATCTGCCGAGCAATCATTTAAGCAGTCTTAAACAAGATTAAATTTTGGGGGTTTTAAATCTACCCTTGGCCGCTTGTTCCTTCAGGAGAAAGCCTAACACTCAGAGTTAATACATACAGTATGGTGTATTTGTTCTTTGTGTCGCACAAAGTGATGAATCTACAAAACTGAACAAGAGTAGAAGCTGCCAAACAGCAAAATGAGAATGTGCCAAAGTTAGTCCCGTATGTGTCCTTGGCAGTATGGATTAAAGAGAAGCCTGCTCTCTGTAATTTACAGCAGTTATCTTAAATAAGGAGTGTCCAAACTTTTTATAAGGGGCCCACAGCGGCGCTTGCTGACATATTTATACACTAAAAGGGTCATCTGTCCAAAATCTAAGTTCAATCTCAAGTCATGAAGAGCAAGTCGAGTCTTTTATCAGAGTTAGTCAAGCAAGTCTGAAGTCCTCAAACGTGTGACTCGAGTTTGACTCAAGTCAAGACGTGTTTGAGTCCTCCACCTCTGTGTTACTAGATGCGTTAGATTTTGTTTTGTACAACCACTTGAAAAGGAATGTAAATGTTCACATAATTATGAACATGATTGATTTCAGAAAAAAAAAGGAAAAAAGATATTTTTCCTCACCCATGTATGGCTTGGTCCCAGCGATAGACGTTGCTTTCAGATCGTCTTTCACTATGGCTGCGATGTTGAAGTCTGTGAGATGGACGTGCCCTGGAGGAGAGAAGATTTATATTACCTCAAAGTGGCTCGGAGGTTCGTGCCAGTTTAAGATGTGCAACAACAAAAAAAAACAAGAATGAAATGCTCTTAAATAATGTACTGTAACTTGTTTAAATTCCTTAAAATGCATGTAAACTGCACCTGTATTGATGGAATAAACTGTGTGTGTGTGTGAGTGTGATCAAAGCAAGTCTGAATGAAAATGGTTTTAACAGCAGCCTCCCAAAGTCAAACCACTGACCTGTGTCTCACAGTGCTGCAAGATAGCCCGAATCTTTGCTTTGCACACTGAGCCCACACTAATGAGCTGAATATAGTGTGTGTGCGTGTGTGTGTGTGTGTGTGTGTGTGTGTGTGTGTGTGTGTGTGTCATACTGAGAGAAAGAGCAATACAGGGAAGGTTTTGCTGCAGAGTGATTGTTCGCATGACTACCTGACTGTCCCAGGTAACCCGGCACACACGCATACAGAGAGAAGTCAGACCTTTCACTATTTAAATGTATATTTAATGTACCGCACTGAGCCTTGAAGATAAGCAAACTCCGGGAAAAAAATATTAAAAATACCCCGTCTTCTCCCATTTTTTTTCTTTGTTGCTCTGCATTATCATCCCTTTTCTTTCAGTGCACCTTTTTTTATTCTCTTCTCCTTTCCAATTCACCTTTTTCATCTCCCTAAATCCCGTCCTTATTTTTCAGGTTTTAATCCCCCCCCCCAAACCTCATGTTCTTTTTCCACTACTTTATGCTTTTCACCTCTCTACCCCTCCGTGTTGGACTTCAGTGTTGTTGTTTCATGGTTGTTGATCAAAACAAGAAGATTGGTTTAAAAAAAAAGAATTATTAACGCTATCTGAGGACTGTGACAAAGGTGCAGCAGGACTCCAACATCACTTGAGTCTCCAAGTGGAGCTGAACCAAGAGTCTTGTTTTCATATTTAATGATACCTCCTGTCAGATACTTATCTTCTCCTCTTTTTTACCCTCTCCTGCCTTCATTTCTCTGCGCTTTGCAGGAGACAGATTTGGGACAGGAGTTTTAACGGTAGCCAGCAGGGAGAAACAAGTCTGACATCAAAATGAAGAGCTACTGAGCTTGAAAGTATCTAGTGGTAACATCATATGTTTTAACATGAGCATGGGTGTCATTTCAGTCAGTTTAAAACAGCTCCAGGGGTGGCAGCGATGAGTCATTGTTGTGTTTGTTCCAGTTTGGTGTGAGAAGCAGAATCAGTCTCGAGTGGCCCGTTGCTGAGGCTTAAGACTCGAGGGGCTGCTCTAGTTTAATTAAGTTTTCAATAAGTAAGTATATATTTCTCTCCATGTCGGAGCCTAACCTTTTAAAAAAGTTTGAGTAAAGGGGTTGTGTGGGTGGCAGAAGTTGCTCTGTAACACTGATTAGCATTCATTTGCTCATAAGTCTTTTGATTCTTTGCGAGACTCCCTAAATGAGAGTCTCTCAGTAAATTCCTGGAAGGTAAAGGTCTGATTCAAATTAAACAAATTTATTACTGTGTTTAATCTGAGAGCACTCATATTAAGTTTTATAGCTTATTAGCTTGTATACACCAACTCTTTGACCAATCAACTACGACTCCAATTCTGATGAAGTTGGGACGCTGTGTCAAACATGAATGAATACAGATTTATTTGCAATTTATTTTAATTTGATGCCTGCAACACATTCCTAAAAAGCTGGGACAGGGGCATGTTTACCACTGCGTTATATTACCTTTCCTTTAAACAACACTCAGTAAGCGTTAAGGAACTATGGACACTAATTGTTGAAGCTTTGAAGCTGGAATTCTTCCCCATTCTTGCTTGTTCATCAACACTAAAATGCTCAACAGTCAAAGGTCTCTGTTGTCACACTGCAAAAGTGGAAATCTAAGCAAGTCATTATGTCTTATTTGTAGTTAAAATTGTCTTATTGTTCTTAATTGGAGCCACATTCACCAGACCAGGTCATAAAAATGTCTTATTTCAAGTTTTTTTTAAGACAAAAATGAGGTGTAAATTGCTTGTAACAAGTCAAAAAAATCTGCCAATGGGATAAGACGAATTTGTCATAAAGTTTCTTGAAATTAGAAAGATGTCTTAAAACAAGAATCTTTTATCTTATCCTATTGACAGATTTTTTTTTACTTGTTACAAGCAATTGATGCCTAATTTTTGTCTTTAAAAAACTTGAAATGAGACATTGTTATGACCTTGTCTAGTAAATGTGGCTCAAATCAAGAATAGTGATAAAAATTTGACTATAAGACATAATGACTTGCTTGGATTTCAGTTTTTGCAGTGCATATTCTGTGCTTCATAATGCACAACACATTTTCAATGGGAGACAGGTCTGGACCGCAGGCAGGCCAGTTTAGTAGCTGCACTCTTTTACTATGAAGCCACACTGTTGAAGCAAGTGCAGAGTGTGGTTCATTGGTTTGCTGAAATAAACAAGGACGTGAAAAAGATGTGGCTTGGATGGCAGCATATGTTGCTCTCAAACCTGCATGTACCTTTCTCTATTAATGCTGCCTTCACAGATGCAACAGTTACCCATAATGCCATGGGCACTAACACACTCCCATACCATCACAGATACTGGCTTTTGAGCTTAGCGATAAGAAAAATCCGGACTGTCCTTTTCTTTGTCCATCATTTTCAGAAACAGTTTGAAATGTGGACTAATCAGACTACAGCAGACTCTTCACCTTTACCTTGCTTTGCTGTTTACCTGCAGAGATTTCTCCAGATCTTCTAAATCATTTAATGATATTATGAACTGTGGATGTTAAAATCCCTAAATTCCTGCAATTGTACATTGATAAACATTGTTCTTAAAGTGTTGGATTATTTGCTCACACAGTTGTTGAAAAAGTGATGAACCAATGTGTGATTAATCAGCTCAACTCAGAAAAAAACATTCTATAAATGTAAACAAGAGCCAATTTCATACTTGACCCAAGGCCACCACCACAGAGGAGGAAAATGTATATTACTCTTTATCTGATGATGATTCAGACTCTAGTTGCTTTACTGAGAGGGCAGAAATATCTCTCAAAACCTAGAGGACACAAACATGTCACAGTCAGAGTCAAATAGCATTAGTAGAAAAAAAAAGTTTTCAAATCTTTCTGATTGAAAATAGTTGCCTCAGTGGATTGCACGCAAAGAACAGTGACTGGCTGTGTGACAGAAATAGTTCCCGATTGGTGCATCCATTAGGAAAAATTAAAAGCAAATCTTTGGAGAAAAAAAGGATTTTACTACTGGCCTGTGTCCTGAACAGCTTGTTGGCATGTTGGTCTGAAGCTCCAAAAGCCTGAGTAAAACTGAAACAGCAGATGTGCAGTGCTTTGTTTGTGTATTCAAAGAAGTTTATTACTGTCATTTCCCTTGGATTTCAAGCTGCTTTTACATGAAATGCCCACTTAACAGTGAGCACATGTGTTGATGCCAAGAAATGTGTTGGAGTTTGAAGAGGTTTCATGCCAACATTCAAATAAAATCTTTTGCTCAGTAATCTGTCATAAGTCGAATGAATTTACTCTGATTAGTTGAAATTAAGTCTGTGTTCTGTCGGTGAATGTTGAAACTGCGTGCTGGCTGAACAATGGCTCAGCAGGTCTCCTGGTAGCTTAGTTATCTAACATGTTTTACTGGGATTACCTCCACAACTGTCCAGGTTTGACCCTAACGTTGTGTCACGCTCTACATTATCTCTCTTAATTCTTTTTTCTCACTGTTACGTCAGCACACCTCTTCGACTGAGTACATTAACTACTGATACTGCATTGATGCCATTAATGAACCCACCATGAGTTATAGGAGTTCACAGGGATTAAAGAAAAACAAACAAAAAAAAAAGACTGAAAGTTGTCAATATATAAAAGAACAGATGTGTTTTCTATTTTAGGATTAAAACTGACATATATTCTTTTTTGAACCAAAAGATCTAGATTAGCTTGCTTCAAGTATAAATAGTCAATAAAGTCAGAGAGGTCAGGGGAAAGTCTCCCAGAGAAAAAAATCTATTATGTCGAGATCAGATTATGATCATTGTGGACCAAGGTTTTCAGGCTAATTAGGGCAGTAATAAGAAGACTCCTCTGTTCTTGACCTTAAGCAGCCTACAGTGGTAACAACACTGACACACCCTCAAACAAGTTACTGAAGTAAGAGTAGAAACACATCAGACTTAAGTCTGGAGTAAAAAATGAAATAAAGTTACATCAGCTTAACTGCTGCAGGTGGGTTAGAATGCACATCAACACAAACAGCTTAGTCAGTATTTTAGCCTTTAGTCTGTGTTTTAGCCTCTAGATTGTGTTGAGCCTTTAGCTTGTGCTCTGTCACTCTCCTGTTTAGCTTTTTTCTGCTCTTCTGTCCCTTTTCTTTCAGACATGCCAGCTCCAGTGCCCACTATTATTACTAAATAATAGTGGAATCATTTTTACATGAATCATTTTCAGCAGTGAAAATCACAGATCTCTGCTAACTCCCTGCTAAACTTCATCAGTGTGATGTTGTCAAAGGGACTTTGACTTGCTGTAACTCAGTCTGTTTCAGTTTGACCTGATCAGGAAGTTGAGAAATAGCATTTAGAAATAACCTATTTTTGCACCGATAATCTCATTTTAAGTTGTAGATTGTGATCAGGCATATATCTTGACTTTTTCAAGATCACTTAAAAAGTCTTCATGGTGCCTTTAAATTATGTGGGGGTTTTATTTGTAATGTTTGTGTACATAAAAACATTACACACTATGTAATTTTTTAGTGCAAAGCGCACAATACCTCAAACTGCCAAAATCAAAACAGTACTTCTGACAAAGCACACTTATAGTTAATAAAATCTGTTTGTGTCAGTGTAATTTCCCTCATCGAATGTAATATGCTCAGTCACAGACAGAAAATACATGTTAATCCTCTGCCTTTCATTCATTGTCCTACTTCTAACAAGACAAGATTGTATGTTGTACTTGTCTAAAGAGTCCCATGGGTGTTGAATAGGCAAACACATTCAGATGCTCCTATTGTTTGAGAGGAGGAGGGAGGAGGAGGAGGAGGGAGCTGTGGTTTCCCTCATTTCACCTCTGTTCCTGTGTGCGTGTGCGTGTGCGAGCCGCTCATGTCAGATAACCTAGACAGCGGCCCTCTTGGAGCGTCCCTCAGCATCCTGGGGCCATGCCGTGTATTAAAAAAAAAAAAAAAAAACGACATCGCACGTGCATGAGTAAATTGTTTTTCTGGATTTGAAGCTGCTCCCAGAGGAACACGGGAGGAACGGGTCAATTCCAGCTTGCAAAATTGACTGGCGAACAGAAGCAAAAACAGCCCCCCCCCCTCCACCTCCACCTCATGTTGTTTCAGACCAAAGCACAGAGGAAAACCAGCAGTCTGAGCAGAAAAACAGATCGAGGTTAGGATGCATGAGGAGAAGAGGAGTGCTTATTGAGTCTGAAAGGACACTCGTGCATACAGAAAGTGAGAGAAAGTGCCAGAGTGAGTGTTTGTCTTTTGTAAATCAGGCTGACAAAGCTGCCTCTTTATCTCTCTTCTTCATATATCTTCTTCCATCTCTGTCCACCTTGTTTTTCCTCCTTTGACATGTCTTTCTTCTTAGAAATGTTTGCTCATCACTTCCTTTCTCTTTGTCTTATCCTTGTGGTTCTCTCTGTGTTTCACTTTGTTTTATCTTTTCTGTCTCGCTTTCTTTCCCTCCCTCTTTCTTTCTTTGCTTCCACTCAGTAGCGACAGACGGCCTGCCATCCTTGATATCTCCTCGGCTCCTTGAAGCAGATGCCCGGTGCCCTCTGAGACCCCGGGAACAGTGTGTCTGTGAATGCGTGCACATATATGGCCAAGTTTTGTGGACTATCAAATTCTCTGAGCTTTTCTCATGTTGAGAGCTTTTATGTTGGATAACAATTAAGGGACTGTTGATGCTAAAGTTTGTCTGTTAGTGAATAATTTATTGACTCTGATCATAAAACAGCACATTAAAATTTGTCTGGCTTTTAGCTACAGTTGTTTGGTTTCAGTTTACTTGAGTAGGGATGAGTATTGATAAGATTTTATAGATACCAATACCATTGTTGATTCTGTTTCTCAATCTGGTTCTTTATCGATCCCCTTATTGATTCCACCTATGAAACTTCTATAGACAAGAGGTAGCTTTACAGCTTTTGTCCACAATTTATTGAGTTTTAAGCAAATAAACATAAAAATCACTGGATCTTACATCTCATAAACATATAGCTGTGAAAAAGAATTGATGAGGGAATTGTTAGGCAGAAAAGCAATCGATACTGATGGATTGAACCATGTCCTATCAATTCATAACAGGAACCGGTTCTCGATACCAATCCAGATACTTGAGGTATATTTAGTTGTTTTTCTGTCCAAAAAGCAATTTTGGTTTCATATAGGGATGTCTGAATCAGCAATTTTTTTGGTGTTGAGCATCCGCCAATTCTAAGTCTCGATCCAATTCTTAGGTTTTCAGACATAAACTTTGCAAAAGAGGACAAAAAGTGAAGCTGCACACCTTTTTGTTTTGTATTTTAAAAATAATGAATTGTATAAAATAATAGTTGCGATATGTCTTGAGCTTATTAATTCCTTTTTCTCTTAGTGCAGCCCATTCTGATATACTATTTACATGCTCGCCTGTATGAGACCCCCTTAACTTGTGTGCAAACAATACAGTAAGCTGAGATCCCTTTTTGGATGCTCTCTCTCCGTAAATATTTATCAGTTCTTTTGCGGTCCGGAAATGGCAGTGCAGCCTTTCCTGTTAGTGAACTACCCTGCAGGCTGTTTTCGTATATTTTGGTCGTATTGAACGCTTTGTGACAAGATCGTAGGTCAGAAATGTTTTCATGTGTGGTTGTTGGATTGTTGTCTTGTTTGACATATTTCGAAATTGCTAAGCTAACAGACTACCCCTCGTTTGCTTATTTTTGCTTTTCTTAAACCATTCGTCCCTTTGGGGTTCCAGTAGGGTGCCATAAAGCAGATGTTATTGCTGTAAAGTGTCTGGCTGTGCTCATGTGTTCTGTAATAAAGCTAAGTGTGGCTGCTGTTCTGTATCAATGTACATTATTTTATTATTTATCATCAACTTTACAAGGCTGGGTGAACTCAGAGCGCCTGGTTAAACTAACACATTCGCGTTTGGCAGCTAATTTTTGCTCAATGATTGTTAACATGAATGATCAGATATGAATAATGGCTAAAATGCTGATTAGGCCAGATCGGATTCTCGCTCTGATCTGGTTCAGGACATCCCTAGTATCATGAGATGTGACTTACTGGACTTGTCGTGGTACCTTTTCAGATCTTCTTGCCATAGTAAGCAGACTCCCCCATGTATCTTCAGCACCATACTTGTCTTAGAAAGCCTGTGTTTCTCCAGGGATCATTTATGACCTCTTTAAGTGGCTTTGATTTACAGTATTCCCCTCCTTCCCTCCAACACATACATGTATGTTACACTCTCTGCATTTGTGCTGGTTTGATTATATGGAACAGACCCTAAAACCTGTGATGGCACTTAATCAATCATTCACAGCCGGATTTTTTTCCTCAGAGCAGGAAGACGCCATGGGGAATATTAACACTGCCTTTCACACTCCTCTTACATCACTCAGTCAAATTTCATCACATAGTGGAAGAAAAAAAAGTGGGTGGAAAATTAAGACACAAATATGAACTCTGTGTTACATTTGTCAAAAATAGGTGTGATATATTTTCCTCCATGCTGACTGTGAGACCTGTCTTCGAGCCTTTCAACCCCTTTGATCCATGCAGAAGTGATCCCCAGGGTTGCTTAAATCCTGAGTCATTAGCTGATAAGTCCTGAATTGGGAGCACTAAGTCATGTCAGGTCATTTACTAGCATACAGCTACTATTGTAAAAAGAAACATGTATGGTATTAAGTTCCTACACCTTGGAATTGACCCCAGCACCCGACTGTTAACTTAGGATATAACCTGAGGGGAGACTCACCATATTCATCCAGCAGTATGTTGTCTGGTTTGATGTCTCTGAAAACACAAACAGAGCCCAGGTTAGTGTGTTATCTTGCTAATATGTTTACGCACATTTACAACACCAACATTTTCCCTCAGTAGTGTACAGAGAAAACAATGAGATTCAATTTTACAGATAGTTAAAGTCCCCAGGCAACAACTTATGGGGTACAGTTTGGTATGAAATGTTACCCACATGAACACACACTTCAATTATCCAACACTAGGACACCAAACATTGTCATGAGGCCTGTACTATGAAGCTGGATTATCTATTATCGAGGTAACTTTAGGGTTAACCCTAGATTTTCCTTTCTACAACTCACCATGGCATACCTTTTTAACACTGATACAGTCTGGCTGTTTAGTTTTAATTTTTGGAAATTACATTTAGAATGTTGATTCAAGATATCTGTATAACAATTTTTACGTCACAAAAATATTTCAACATGTCCAAATTGCATTTAAGAGTTACAAACTGTTTTGCGGATATCTATAATTGAATTACAGATATCAGACGTTTTTCATAAATACAGTGCTACATTTATGTTCAGTCTGTATCTGAAAGACTTGAGAAAACATGGAGGAAAAGAACTCTGTCTGTATCCGTATGCAGTTTCCAAACACTCATAAAAGTTGTTGAAGCTGCTCGGCTGCTGTCATCAACATCATGCATCAGCCTCAAAAGTGAACTCCTCTTGGCCATGGATTAATCTTCTTAATTTAAATATAGTGAGCCGATTAAACCTGTCAGAGGTACTTGCAACTCTGCTCAAAAATGGGTCAAATTTAAACTTGAACACTGCAAAAAGTGTACTCAAAGCAGTAATTTGTAAGACCCTAAAATGTTGGGTTATTAAACAGATTTAAGCAATAAGTACACATGACTTTTGTCTTACTCAGCCTGTCCTTCTGTTCACCTGTAAATCACCTGTATATAAAAGAATGGGGTGGTACTCTGATATCTTATTTACTCCCCATAACGCACAAGTTTCTGTGAGTATTACTCACTTTGTTGTCTCTCATTCCAGTGAAGTCATGTTGATCATGTACAAGCTCTTGTTTCTTCCTCTACTTCTTCTTAACAAACTGGTTTTTCTGAAGCTAAGCGATCACTCAATACCCAGAAATGCTCACATGAATCATCAGCTGTAAGAGCTTCCAGGATGTAAGAGAACAATAGACTACAATGACTCACAATTGTGTTGTACCATTTGGTAACAGAAACAAAAACACTGTAATAAAATTTTGAATGCTGTAGCCGAAGAATATGCAAGGAAATGGATGAATATTAAATTCTTTCAGGGGTTAGAAGAGACAGCAGGTTGACCTGTGGGAGCAGCTGAGACACCTGAGAACATGAACAGATGGAGACTTAAGGCTCAAACTGAAGTCACAGAATTATTTAAAAAGTTTACTGCTTCACTCTATTTAGCTGAATTCTCCCTGAAGTGATAACAGACTCTCACATAATTGCCTCTCTCTCTCTCTCTTCCTCCCTGAACACAATTTGTGCTTGCAGAGTCTTAATCATGTTGATATCCTAACATGAATTATTGCAAAGTAATGTTTGGAGACACTTCTAGAACAAGTATGATGTATTTTGTGAAGATGGTCCACCTTTTCACAATCCCAACTTTAAGCAACAGTTTACTATAACATTAAACTACGGCTGTTTCAAATTTTGTGGTAGTTCACAAAATCATACTGCATGGGAAGGAATATTTGAAATAAACAATAAAATGGGCAATTAGAAGATTGAAACTTAGAGCAGAAAAACAAATGAGGAGCCCATTCTGACTGAAGACAAAGCTGAACAAAGCACAGATCTGGAAGCAGCTGCTTTCATCACTGAAAGTGTTAAACAAGGCACCTTATGTGATATTAACGGTCAAAAAACTGTCAGACTGTCCAAATCCCTGCAATGCTCCACTCTTATTCACTGCTCCCTTTCTCTCAGTTGCTCGACCACTCACTCTGCACATCACTCTGCCCAACCCTGATAACAGCAGGTGAGATGACAACGCAGAGAAAGTGAAATAACTGAGTGAGTTGTTGCATTTAATGCCGTAAAACATATTAATGGATGCTCATTAAGATCTATTAGTAATAGGATTGAGCATACACTGCAAAAACTGAAATCTAATCAAGTCATTCTGTCTTATTTTTAGTCAAATTTGTCTCACTATTCTTGATTTGAGCCACATTTACTAGACAAGGTCATAAAAATGTCTCATTTCAAGGTTTTTAAAGACAAAAATGAGGCATCAATTACTTGTAACAAGTAAAAAAAAAATCTACCAACGGGATAAGATAAAAGATTCTTGTTTTAAGACATCTTTCTAATTTCAAGAAACTTCCCGGGCGAATTCGTCTTATCCCATTGGCAGATTTTTTTGACTTGTTACAAGCAATTTACACCTCATTTTTGTTTTTGAAAAACTTGAAATAAGACATTTTTATGACCTGGTCTGGTGAATGTGGCTCAAATTAAGAACAATAAGACAATTTTTACAACAAATAAGACATAATGACTTGCATAGATTTCCGTTTTTGTAGTGTAGACATGATGCAGAAACTTAACTTAAAGGCTACATCGCAAAACCTCGCAATATATTTATTAAGCATCTTGCAAAGACGATACTGAAATGATATTTTTTGCAGCCCTACTGCTTATTTTCAGGTAGGAGTTCAAGTACAAATGATTTTGAATAGATAACAAAGGAACAGTCAAAGAGCCCTTTGCAGTGGATCTATTAGTTTTTTGCCATCTTGATTATTTTGTATTAAAGAAAGAAAGCTCGTTGACATTTTTTGACGTCCTCTTTCCAGGAAAAAGAGTCGTTGCTCAGCCCCAACTGCTGCACACGGTTTCTATATTTTTTCTACAGCAACATATTTTGAATCATATTTAGATGAGATGCCCCTCATTAGTCAATAAAAAATCCTTTTCATTTATCAGTCATTGGAAGTAAATCATAAAAAAGGAGAATGACAGGACAAATTTAGGCCTCTGGCGACACACAGAAACCTCAAAAACATTTATCTTCCCAGTGCTGTCCTTACTGGCTAATGATTTAGACTAAAACAAATATAATTCTCATCTCCTTTGTCATTTTCTCTTCACTTGGCCTTCCCCACCGTTTTCCTTCTCTCTCTCTTTCTCCTTCCCTCCCCTCTCTTGCTTTTCATTGTACCTGAATGCAGAATCAGCTACACTTGCAAAACAAAGAAGTTATTTTGTCATCTCATCAGTCCAGTTCTCAATGCCTGTGTGTGTCGCTGCAGCCTGAATAAGTGGAGTGAAGGGTACAGAGTGTCCTCAGTTTTCCTCTGTTCTCTCGTCTCTCGAGTGTTCCCCCACAGCGCTTAAAAAAAATTGCTTTGAACTGGAGAGACGTTATTCAATATTCAGAGCCCTTCTCAAATGTTTGGGTTGTGCTCAACAATCAAATGCAGCAGCATTCGTTTATAGGGTTACCACACCCTGATGTTCAACATCACAGAACGGAGACATTTAAGAAGAAGTCGTTTAGGAGGAGTGAGCAGGGTGAAGAAAGATAATGGTCATAAGTAAAGAGTGTGTGTTTGGTGTGTGTGAATGTGTTGCATGTCATTTCAGTTATTTGGTTGTGAAGGAACACGACACTCGAATCACAATGCAATGCTGTTTACAGAGATAGGTTTATGGGCTCTTTTTTCCAGTTTCTTACTCTGCAAACTGTTATTTGTGATTCTGGTTGAGGTTGATTCCCTGCCTTTATTTTGTGTTTTCAAGACAAACACTGCTCTTTGGAAAGGGTTCAGTCGTAGCTCCACATGATCATGAAGTTACAAGGGTGAATACAAGCAGCTAAAGAAAATGCTGCATCTCTATTGCACTTTACCTAAAGAGATCGATTGAGACATTGCTTGTAACGTCGTATGGACAAACGAGAATTTCTACCCCTTGCTCCAAAAGCTGTCCTCCTCTTTCACTTCCTGCTCAGAGTTTCACCATGCTGCTCCTCCTATTACTGCTCAGCACTCAGCAAAGATTGCATCCAACTCCATGCTTGCTCCAAAAAGCTACACCTTGATTTTGAGCCGGGTTCGGGCATGCTACAGACTTAGGTTGTGAAAAGTAACAGAGCACAACTGGAGCAGTACAGCACCCTGCTTTGCTTTCCCATCCTTGAAATTCCCAATTGGTGCTCTTTCAAAATTTACCCACTCCACTCACATATGAAAAATTGTGATGTGATACTTAATCAGCATGAGATACATTGGTTTGTTCATTTTTTGTCCAACCCTTAATGGATGAAAAATTTAATTCTTGAAAGATTCTAAGCAGTCAAAGGCATATCGTGCCCTCTGCCGTTTAACGACGAACAGGACTCGTTTTAATCTCACTGATTTGAATCGTCTTTCCAATATACTGCTTTTCAACAAATCTTTTGAGGTACTGTTACATTCCCTATAGAGACCAATTTTTTAATTAAGGACACAGCGGACTGAATTCACCATGTCCTTCTGTTGTAGGATAAAATAATAAATCATGCATGTTTGGATTACATGTGTAATGAGAGTAGTGCCGGCTGCAAGATTTGAAGGACACTGGGACGTTCAAGAGGACAGTCATGTGTTGGTACATTACAGCATGATGACTGTGTCTCTGATATACACACTCATCATCTTTATAGCCATCTCTTCTGACAAGCCAATCATTGTGTGTCCTTTGTGTCAGACAGAGAGTGCCTCCTCTAATTGAGTCCACTACTCAGCAGGAGTCCAGCAGTATTTAGCATATCAAAGGCCACACTGACCTGTGGTTTGTGTGCGCCTGCCCCTGTGTGCTTATGTGTGGCTCGAAAACAACCTGTGGCACAGGCTCAGGTGGGGGGAGAAAGGTCGATCATGTAACCCTTAATTAGCTGACATTTGCCTCAAAGGCTGGTATCCGGAGGAGAGGAGGGGCATGTGTTGCTGCTAAAAAAAGTGGGCTGTAGGCGAGGACAAGGAAGTGTCTTTTACAGCTAAAGGCCATGCTGCCATTGTGAAGCCACAAAACAAGTGGCTGTTACAACTAGCACAGAAAAAGCAAACCAGGAGGGCCATTAGTGGAAGAAGACAAGGTGTACTGGCTACATTTGCAAGGCTTTAACATTTGCAGGTGGAGAAGAAATGACAAAGGACAGGAAAGCAAATTTGTATGAGAGAAGGGCATTTGCATACATCACCTACCTTTATTTATAACATGTCATCCACCCAACTGCTGAAAAATGTGCACTAAAGCGACCTCTCAGAAGTCAAACACCTATTAAACTACCTTTTTGGGAGCCAAGACAAATGCTGATGTGCCCTCCTGTGGGCAAACCTAGCTAATCTGCTCTTTTCACTGGTTAAAACATGATAAACTGCCCTCCTGGGAGCCAAAACATGCTAAAGTTCCCTCATTAGTAGCCAAAAGATCTGCTGAAGTGGCTTTGCAGGAGCCAAAATGCTTGCTAAATTGTCCTTCTCCATTGCAAACGTGCTAAAGTGAATTCTTGGGAGCCAAAACTCATGCTCAAATGCCCTCCTTGTTAGGGTATCACACTAATTTGCCTCTTTGGCCACTTAAAACACTTTACAAAGCACATGTTAAAGCCAAAAACTTTCTAAAATGCCAAGCTGGTGCTAAACCCTTGTTAGACAATCGCACCAATCTATCCCTTGGGTCGTTCAAAATGAATAAATTGCCATCCTGGGAGCCAAAACACATGCTTAAGATCCCTCCTCTAGGGAGCCATGTTCTAATGTGCCCTCTTGGAAGCCAGGATATGCAAAAATGTGTGTTAATGGGAACTCTGACTGTAAGGACTAATAGGCATGAATGTTCTTAAATGTTTGTCTCAAACTAGAATTTGTTGTTAAAAGACATAACGAATTGGTTTTTCTTTAAAAAAAAAACAGTTTAAAACACAGTTTCTATCCTTCGGGCACAGCCATTGTTTTACTGCCGCAATGCATTCTGGGTTGATGACGTAGATTGGTTGCTTGGTGCCGAGCATCTGGATTTCGCCGTTTACTCACTACTAGTCGCCGTAAGTCACGAGGTTTGAGGAGGGAAAAAAACATAATAATGCCACATGTGGCTGCTTTTGGGTGCACTTTTCAGTCCAAAGGAAACAAGGAGACTGATGTTAGTCTGCACAGCTTCCCAAAAGACAAGTAAAGAAGGAAGTTGTGGGAAATCACTTGTGGACGTAAACAACTTCCCATGGAGCCGCGGCTATGTTCTGGCCACTTCTCCCCAGAAGCATTTGCTGCATTTAGCCGGCCCATGCTGATGAAAGAGCTGACAGGTGTGGGTCATTATAAACGGAGACTAAAGCCAAATGCTGCGCCGACTATTTTCCAACACAAACCCACAAAACTTCCTCGGGAAACCACTGAAGTCCGCTCCAGGACTTATATGATCCTGTATGAGATCCAGCCCGGTGCAACCATATGACATCACTACCCAGACGTTATTGCAGCGTAAACAACAATGGCAGCCTACAGGTGAAAATATTTTTTCAAATTTTATACAAACTAAGATATTTTGAGAGATTTTATTATCGTTCTTATGTAGCTGGTAAAAACACTGATCATTTAGGAAAATGACATTCTGGTAGCCAGGGTTCCTTTTAAAGTGTCACCCTTGGGAACAAAATGTGCAAATGTGGCCTCTTGGGTGCCAAAACATGCTCTGTGTGCCTTTTGTCATCGTTCACCCCTGTCCTTCAAAATGTCTGTGCACGTCACTGATTGCTACACATGGTTAATTTACTTTGTAGCAATCAATAACTCAGCAAACAGCTCTCACCAGCTCTTGCCAGTGCCTGGATTGCAGGACAGGATTTGATATTGGTATATCCTCCAACATAACATTCACTTGCATTCATTTGCCACAGTGTGAACAGTAAGAGGTGAATTGTTGTTGCTATATAGAATCTATTAGTGTTGTTTGACCAATCACAATCACCGCTAAGTGACTGTTTGATCACCATACATGCTCTTAAAATGGAAGAAAGCTTCAGTGTTTTTCCTTAACAAGTAGCTTCCCTTTTAAGAAGAGCATTGTACTTTTAAGAAGATGCAATTCATATGACTTATTCAACTTATACAGAGTAAATGAAAGTATTAGTCTCAGCCACACTTTAAGAGCTCAGCACTGTATAAATAGCTACTTTACTTTAAAATTGTTAATATTTTATAAACCTAAGAGACTAACAGAGCCGGTTCTAGCAGTCACAATCAATACTCAGTGTCTCAGCAGCATTCAATTTAATGATCTGCGAGTTAAATTCTATTTGCCTTCCCCAGTAGCTGACATAAAAGAATTACCCGGTAATTACCAACTAAAGTCTTCTATCAAAAACAAGGTCCTAATCTAAAGTAGGTCAGACAGCTCTGTTATGACGAGGATGTCTGGGGAAAGAGCAGAGCTAATATTCATAGGATATTTTCCTTTCCTTGTTTCATCTGGAGACTTTTGTTTATCCTGTGTTCATTACAGCAGCAGGAGGGCAAGAATTGGATAATGGTGATTAAAAAAACATTAAAACCTTTTCCACAATCTCAGGAACAACTCTGTTTTCTGTTTATATCTTTTAGTCAGATTGGTTGTATTAAACAGGGTGAGGTGTAACACACATAAGTAATTAAACACATTTTTAATGGTGTGATTTACCATCCATTCCTTCAGGAGCAGATTATTCTTGAGTAAGAACTCTGAGTGGTCTTCTGTGTAGTTTTTCCAATGTTTATTATCCTGAGTAAGTGCTATACAGAATATATGAGCACCACAAAACAGATGGGTCTATTGCAGCCCCGGTCACTGCACTGCTGTGTGAGGACGGGACAGTTTGGCTCGCTGACACCCCCACCATCTGCAAGCATTAAACACTTTTGTAAACAGGATGACACAGCAAAAAAGGTAAACAAAAGTGTGACACTATTTTATCAGAGGCAGTATGAAAGGAAAAACAGCACAACACGAAACAGTATCATGGCTGTTGAACTACATTTTCTGACTACATTTCAGAATACCTGATGTTTCATCTCCAAACGTCATGGTAGTCTTAATCATTTTGTGCATATGAATCAACATCCCTGCCTGAATCACTTGGCAAAAAAAATAGAGAATAGGAAAATAAGGTAGGAATGCAGTGCAGTTCTGTGGGGATGAATCGTGGAGATTAAGTGGGGAGCCAATCAGACGGCTTGGATTACAGAAAGAAGGGGGAGCAGGGATAGAGAGAGCTGAGAGTAAATTGAGTGAGTGGGGTGAAAGGAGTGAAGTGAGCAGCAGAAAATGGGAAGAAAGGAGGTAAAAATTTTGGGCTCTTGTGAGCGAGAAGTGAGACGAAGGGCCAGTAGAGCTCAGTGCAAACTGATCCCCCCGGCTTTTCTCTCGGTTGACTGGTCCTACAAGCTATTAGCAGGATCTAATGGCCTCATTACAGCCTGCTATCAGAGGCACAGGGGTAACTGAACCCTGTACCTGGTCATATGATACTCCATAGACACTGGAGCAGGACGACACACCTGAGAACCAAGGACCATACACACTCTCACACACACACACATACGTCATACAGCTGCACAGTGAAACACTCAAATCCTTCTGAGAGCTTATGACAGAGCATGTCCACACACTCATGCACGCAATGTTTCCACTGTTAGATCTCTGGGGATTTTCACATAATAGTTATAAAAATAGAAACAAACAATCAATCAATCTCATTTGATAACAAACACAGTGACACATTCTGCTTGTACAGACACAGTCAAGTCTTTTCTGAAATACTTCTAGATTTTGTTCCTGGTGAACGAACCTTTTCTGTTCAACTTGCGTGTTTGAGTAACAGCATGTACAGCACATTTTCTTTTCTTCATAATCATCTGTTTTTGATTCTGTCAACCCTAAGCCCAGTCTTACGGAGCAGCTTAATGAACACACTGACCTCAAGAGTGTCAGAAAACGTAGATAAATAAATCCTTTCTCCTGGCATTGAATGCTAGTTTTCACATCTTTGTGACAGAATTCAAAGAATTATTCATTATCTGCTGATTATTACCCACACCATCTGAAAATATTGATCAAACACAGGAGAATTCCAAGGTCTCTGCCCAGCAGTCTGAATCCATTTATTTTCTTTTCACTGACGATTTTAAAAGCCTGTACAAATTCGCATCTGAAAGCCAATTCTTTTCAGGCATTTTTGTTGAGAAATAGATGAAAAGTATTCAAATTCCAGCAAGGTCAGCTTTACTTTCTGACGCCATTACTCTTTGCTATGACGAATTTTAGACATCATGAAAAATAAATACAGAAACTACCAAACAACAATTATCATGAAAAAAAAGCTTGATACTTATGTGAAGTCACTTTTCTCCAGCAGTTTAAAATATAACAAACTACAACATTTCTAAGTCTGAGGTAAATCAGATTGAGGTTTTGGCTAAAGATAACTGAGCTGGCGCCACCAGCTCCAAGTCTTTTTGCTGCAGGTTAACCCTTTAATACCAGATGCATCAACCCTGCCACATTGGTGCAGGCTAGGGCTGAACAATTTATCGTTTTCTGATCGAAATCGCAATTTCAGACATCATGATCATGTGATCGCCAAAGCTGTGATTTTTTTGCTCCTGACTGACCCAGGATCTGTTGTCACTTGTTTTACACACACACGTCCTCTGAGTGTAAAACTAACATGAAAGATCCTTTTTTCTTTGGCATTGTTGAATTTTGTTTTGAATTTTTTTTATTATTGCTTTTTGAACTTAGTCTTTATTAAATTGTTACATATTTGATCTTTTTTCACTTAAGACAATTAAGGATATTTTGCACTTAATCATTTTCAAAAGTTAACAGTCAAAGATGGTTCTTTTTGTTTTTCAGTCGTTATAACTAAAAATACAATTAAAAAAGTCCAGTTTAGAAATGGAAAGAATTGTAGTTTAAGGTCAGAAATTAAAATATTTATCTCAAAATCTTTTTTTTCTCAAAAATTTAGACATATTTATTGATGTTGTCTCAATTTCACATAATTTTGACTTAGAATTTTGAATTTTTACATCAAAATTCTTACTTTTTATTTCAAATATTGCCTTTATTCCAAAATGTTGACGTCTTATCTGGAAATTTTGACTTTTTATCTCAGACTTTTGTCTTTATCTCAAGATTTTGACTTTAAGTGGTCACATAATGTTAAATTGATTTCTTTAAATTAGGACTCTTATCTTATAATTTGGACTTTTTTTCTCAGAATTTTGTTCTTAAAATATTGTCTTTTTATCTAAAAGTTAGAAACAATTCTTACCTTCAGTTTTCATCTTTGCATTAGAGTAAAAGCTTTTGATGTTTCAATGGTTTGATGTATTTTTCTGTCAAGTTTGTAAATGTTTCTGTACATTGTGAAAACTTCACTGAAGCTTGATTTGAAGAAAATCACGTTTTGAAATGAATATCTGCCAGAAAAATCGCAATTAGATCTTATTACAAAATTGTTCAGCCCTAGTGCAGGCACACTTTGAATGACTGTTGTTCCTAAATGGTTTGCACAATCTGCAAAATTTAACTGGTTCCTGAAAGCTGAGATGTTGCTCTTTCAGCTGATATATGGTTATTATCGCAATTTAATTCAGTCATTTAAAGAAGCCTGCAAATACACACAAAATGTAGAGCAGATGGGTGTCTGGGGCAAACAGAAAAAAACAGAGCGGATTTCGTCCAAAACGCCAAAAAGAAGATCCTCCCTGAATAAACAGCCTCCACAAATGTGCCCACATGATTTTGGGACCAAAACAGTCTTGTTTGTACTGTACAGTACGCATGAGCAGCTGGATATCTTTCTCCTCTACTTTAGTTTCAGTTTTTATCTCGTGATGAGGAGCAGGCATCCTCAGGTACCTTGTGTTCAAGGAGAGGGAGAAGCTGTGGGATGCTCGAGGTTCTGCTGTTTCATTATTTACACATTACCCCAGTCAAGGTTTTACATTCCAGGATAACTAGACACATATTTAGGATTATCTTAAATTTAAATCCCTCCCAAAGTCAAGGTTTTTGGTGAAATTTTGACCCAGCTTTTCTAACACTGACTCTGGCCCAGGACGTTTTCATGCAAGTCAGGAGGAGATGCTGAAGATAATACCACCTGCCCACTGTTCATTTCAAAGAAAAGTTGTTTTCTAAGTGGAAAGTGGCCTTTTGAGATGTCTCATATTTTTTTTTAGGCAAAATGAGTGTAAATGAACAATTCTTAACCATGGAAAACCTTTTAATTGATTAGAATGACACTTCTTATTCTTTTTTTTTGCTGTAAAGGATCCATATCTGCCACAGTGGAATGTGTTACTGGTTATCTGGTTTGCAGTGCCAGGAGTTTAATCAGAGCCTCTTTCACGGCCCTGCTGCTTCAGCGGCTCTCTGCTCCACTCCAGAATAAAAAGCACAGAGCTGTGTGAGATCGTGCCTCTCCCTTTGTGTCACAAAGCAGAGTTGGAGGAGCTGTGGTGGCCCCAGAAAGCCCGAAGCTCAGCTCCATCACACACTCCAAATAAGCTCATAAACACACAAACACTGATACAGTTTGTGTGCACACACTCCCAGACACACGGTGTCAGAACCCCTCAGTTCTAAGTACCTACGCCCACCAGCCACAAGAGGACGAGTCAGACAGCCGCTGCCTTTGAACGTGAATTGAAAGCCCAACTGCACCCACCGAAGCTAACGGCTCCCACCCTGCAAATGGCTGCGTGCCTCTCTCAGTCTTTCTTGTCTCTGTTAAAGAGCAGCAGCTCTGACAAGTGCGGCGGCAGCACAGGTGTACACACGTGTCTGTCTGCCGCCATGTTTACACTCACGGGTATTCACCATATGCGTGTGTGTGTGACAGTAGCAACTCTAGAGCTGGGAGATGTTCATTTCTAATTCATTAACACGTACCGAGTGTGTCAGCTTGACAAAAGTCGGCCGTGACAGGTCTCCGGTCAAACTCCGAGCTGATTTTTTTGGGAGAGCGCCGAAAGCAGCCGGTCGGCACTAAAAAGCCAAGGCCAAAGCTCACATCACAATTACCAGCGATGAATAATTCACTGAGTCAGAAACATTCAAAGGGTGTTGCACAAAAAAACCTTAGGTCTCTCCACCCTCTACGCCTGTAGCTCCATCTCCCTGTCTCCCTGTTTGCTTTTCTGCCAGAGTCTCTCTCCTTTGTCCTACAGGCAGACACGTGAGTCAGATACGCAAGCAGGCAATTAGTGATGTTTTTGGAGCAGACTAGTTGGTAAACATTTTATCACGTTATGAGTGAGAAAACTCCTCCCAGCCGCCTAATCTGCTGCATCAACTTGAGGGAGATTTTGACGAAGATAATACTCAATTTCGTGTGGCGGAAAATCAAAAGCGCTGGCACCAACTGGTACCTCGATCTGTATTTATAGAATATGAGGGAATAATCCCCCCTCCCTCACTCTCTCTCTGCCTCTCTCTCACTTCTGGTTCTACTTTTTTCTTCTACTGCTGGGAAATAAAACATTAACACGCCGCATGAATAAGGAATACTTCACTTGAAGACATGACAAATGCTTCACCATTTCCAGAAGCTGATGGGAACTTAAGGCAATGACTTAGCCTTTCTTTTTACAATCTACAGAACTGACTTTTATCTCATTATTCCAGGAAACATCCACAAGTATAGACCCACTGAGACTGTTCACCTTCAATTAACCAGAAAGGTGAATTAAGACCGTATTCCCTTTTGGCAGCTTGGCAGAAAGCCTCTGTAGGGGATGGGGATGAAGGAGCAAATAAATTATTTGAAGCAGAGCCATGTCTTGCGTCACTTCCCCAGAGAGGCAGATCCTGCAGGATTGAGACGAAGAAGTTTGAATGAGGGAAAGGGAAGAGGAATTAAAAGTAATGTTGATTAGGACAATGGCACAAGAGGGAAAAAGAGCAAAATGGTAATGAGAAGGATCATAAGGCAAAGGGCGGTGATGAATTCTGCGTCTGTTGTTGTTTGTGTGTTTGAGAGAAAGAGCGAAGAAGGGAGAAGAGATCATAGCTTCAAAAGAGAATCCTCCACGGCTCTAATTCAATTGGCTGTGCAACAGCTGGGTCTCTCCACGCTTCACTTAATTTGATGAAATATATAATCTGAATAAATAGTGGACGATTTTCATGGTGTCTGCTCTCAATACTTTCAGTCTTACTAAACTTTCTGACTTCCAAGGCTCCAAAGCAGTTCGCTTCAACTTAAGTTTGAAATGCCTGTCAAATGTATTTACTTTACTGACAGAAACAAAAAATGTATTTTAACGGAAGCTTTTCAGAGCTGAAGCCTGTGAACAATGGAGTACCTCAAGGCAGCTGTCTAGGGCCACGCCTGTTCTGATCTGATCTTCCATGAAATAGTATCTTCCTTACAAAGTGGCTCTGGAGCATAACTTGATGAAGAATTCTTAAAGTAAGTTTTTAGGGCCTGAGCCCAACAACCAAGGTCGACCAGGAACCTATTGGAACCTCAATGACAAAGTCAACCCAAGTTCACATGCTCCCAATATCATGACCTGGGACAAATACTGGTCTCAGTGGTACCAAGTACCCCCAGTTACCCTTCGAGCTCTTCTTGAAACTTGAGGATAAGATAAGATAATCCCTTATCTATCAGGGAACCAGAGAATTTACTGTTATTGTACAAAGAGTACAGCAGCAAAGTGCATAGATTGTAAACATGGACAATAAAAGTGAACAACTGTACACAAGTAATGCAAAAAGAAAAAAAAATATCAGAAATGTACAAAAAAGAAACATGTCAAGTAAGATATTTTAGAATTGTTAAAGTTAGTAGTGTATGTCATTGGCGCATACTACACGGGGTATGAAATAATTCCTCAAAGTTCATCTTATGAGCAATGAAGCAGCAACTCACGCAACAAATTACATTCTTTTTACTTGCTTGATTTTTTCAGCTATTCACTTTCCTTTATGCTATTTGCTTAGAATCACTTGGCAAAACATCTTGATGATTTAAATCAATGTACATTTACATGAAAGTGTGCGCCGTCTGTGCTCCCTTCCGTAATCATGACTCACTAAATGGACTTCCGTCTTGGCTGTTTAGAGTCTGTCTACATCCATCAATCATCCATCAATTAGCCTCTTAACCACTTTAATGGGGAGTGTGGTTTCTAAGTGAAACTCTGAGGCATATTGACTCATTAAGAACATCTGCAGCCTTTCCATTACCAAGATTTCAGGAGGTAACCCAATGCACTTGAGGATTCATCCACAGGTTATTGTTGTTGATTTCAAAGAGGCTGCGGTGAGGTTCATTCACACACAAATACACACACACACACATCTTCCACTGTCACACACTTGCCATTTATCTTTCCACTTGTTTAGAGAGACTCATCAAGCCTCTGAGGAGGTCATCTAATTGAGACTCATTCTGCTGTTGATGATTCAAACTCCTCAGAGAGCCCAGGGTTAAAAAACACAAAAGAAACATGCCCGGATCAGGTTGACCTACATATATGAAATATGACACCTTTACGGTAAAGTATATTTCCAGAATAAGGACTAAGAATATTGATACTCCTCCATTTCAAAGATTATACTTTACCAAAATTAGATAATCATTCTGACATCACCCTAAAAGGTTTTAGTAGCAATGTGGTAACTGTTGCAACTGATGTCAGCAGCTACAAAACTAAATGCCTAATGGTGGATAATAACATGAAAACTAATATTATGGATCCCTAACATATAAATACTTCACATTTTGTTCAATATTCAAAGCTCAGGGACTCCTGTGCCCATCCCTACTAGTTGATTTTCCATCCACGCTCCAACAAGGTGAGCTGAACCTTGTTAACCTCATTTCTGCTCCATGCTCAACCCCACATTTAAACCCTTGGGGGGATCCATTCTTTCTGTGCAAGGAAAAGCTTTTTATTAAAATAACACACAATGGTGAAGAACATTTTTGTTGTGTTCACTTCTGTTTATTTCTAAAATGAGTCCAAGCATAGCTGCAGATGGAGAACTCCCTTTGAGAGCTCACACCTCTTCACAAAAGCTGTGTTTGTTTTTGTTCTTTTTTATGACAGCTATTAAAAGACAATTTGGTTAGCAGTATTTCAGAAATTACCTCTTCTGGGCAACAAAAGTATTAAATTTTCAAAATACAAGTCCTGGTTTTATTTTCACCAAACTGTATTTTACTTTTAAGGAGCATTGAGAAATTATGTCATACGCCAATGATACCACGATACTATGAACAATTTAATACCACTAATTTGGTAGCTGTGCTCTCAGAGCATAAGTCTATTGTTCTGCCACAAACCAAACTCCACTGTAATTCTTCCTGTATGTCAAGGCCTGACTCTTTGTTATCTTCTCTTGATTGTACAGGCAGTAGTTCCCAACCTTTTCCAACTCAGGGCCCACTTTTACCTCTAAAATATTTTTGCAGCCCACCTCCAACCACATAAATACAGAGGTCATATAATATGTTCTCAGAGCACGTTTTTAAATTGAAGATTGAGAATAGAGGACTGAGCTGAATACAGGAGAAATATTCTTTTTGCCTTGATACTCCCTCAGGTTGTTCTCCACAGGCTCCCTCTCTACTTTTAAGAGACGTCTGAAGACTTAACTGTTCATTCATGGGCTGGAATGATAATAATTTGTCTCTATTTTGTTCCCAATAAGACTACTGAATGAATAGATCTGTAATAAAACTACTGAAGGGCTGCTAACGTGGACATTTAGTCGTCATATCAAAGCATTCTCCTGCTGTACTTTTACAGTCCTTCAATCATCTTTATAAATGACAAAATTAGCATTTCATCATGTTGCCTGTCATTTATGTCATTATCATCATTACCCCCCTCATCATCATCATCACCATCAAAATAATTAAAGACCAAAGGAAGATGAGTCTGTATATACGCCATTAACACACATGTACACAGGTACGGAAGAAGCACCAACACGTCACTCACTGGAACAAGTCAACACGCAACATCTGAGCGAGAAAATTATACATTCAATTCCCATCAAGATGAGCTGAGAGTTACTTCCAGCTCCTCTTCCTATCTGACAGTAATGAATGCAGATTGAATAGATGTTGATTCCATCCAAACAAACGCCTCCAACACCTGCGCATCAAGTGACAAGTCTGTTCTCTCCGAGCGCTGAAATAGAAACATGATTTAAATATTCATGGCTTTCAATGGACAGAATGAATAAGAAAATTAATAATGCGTCCAATGTATTTCCCTCACTCTCCCTTTTTCAGTGGACAAGAGCAAGCGGTCCGCTTTATGTTAAATAGCATAATTTGTTATCTGTGGGTGTTGATAAATGAGTGTTCTCTGCAGCAGTGATGTTTCCTATTAGTCATGATCTGAGAAGGACTCTCTTTCTATGTTTACCTCTTTGCTCATTCACCAGTGTGGAGGAGTAGGTCTTAGCCAGCCGAGTGAAAATGGGCAAAAAATATTTTACAGATCAAAGCAAAACACTGCCCAGACTCTAATGATCTATCCTAAAAATATGTACAAATACAGAATCACAAGGGTACAAAAGACTACAACATGTTGCGAAAATCAGTCGAGTGATGTTGATTCATCTACAGCTGTTTTTTGCATCAGCAGATACATTATGAGAAATGTAATTCTGCTCAGTTTCCTGTTTTTTTTCTCTAGCATCAAATTACTATTTTCAAGCTGCTTGATAGAAACCAATGAGTTCGATTGGCTATTTCTTTGGCCCACGCTCCTGGTAACTTAAGCATGATTAATGTTTTCATCTGGGCGACTCCATGCATTTGATTAAGGTTAAAAAGGCCATGGTCTTGGCTTAATTAAAAAAAAAAAGCCATTACCATTCCCTGATGCAATGAAGTGGTTCAAGGGCCTGAAACAAATTCAGCCATCATAGAATCACCAGTAACTGAATATTAAATAATTATCATCTGATATAACAGCCACTGCAAGCCAAGACAATCAAAACAATGGATGTCGTCGTACGGCTGGTTGGCTAGCTTAAGCTTCTACAGGCAAGAAGTGAAGAGAGAGGAGTGATGGTCAAGTCACACTGAGATCAAGCATAGAGAGCGAAGACTACTAATGAAAAGAAGCAGAGAAACTAAGAAACAAGACGTTCTTTTTCGTTGTTTCACAAGTTTAGCTTCTAATTCACAGGTAGGCAGGTAGCTAGTAAAGTCACTTTGCCATTATGTAAAGGTACTCAAGTCATGTTTTTAGACTGACAAAGGACAAAGGACCAAAGGACAGATCTATGAGCTGTTAGCTGTGAGCTACAAACCAATTTACAGAAAGTTGTCTTTTCAGCTCCACTTTTACATTTTGCTAAGAATCACGATGGGTATTAAGGCCCAATTCCAATTCCTTTCTTAACCCTCAATCTTAACCCTCAAGCTCAACCCTCAATCTTAGTAGCCCTCAAAACCAAGTGTTAAGGGCTATCTTGTGACTTAGAAATGGGACACCCCTTAAATGCAAATGAAATTGTTGTGGACTGTCTGTCAGTTATTCCTTCGGTTAGCGTTATCAAAAAAATATCTGTATAAATAACACAACCACGGACATATTCAGCTGTCACAGTATACCATAGTTTATTGAAAGGTAAACACCAGCTTTAACTATCGTTACATAACTCTGCGGCTACAGGAGATGACATTAGCCCGGTCATCTTATACCATTATCGGCACAAGCATGTTATATAGGCTGTTATCTTGACAAAACAATTACATTACCACGGAGAAAAAAGACCATTTTGTAACGTTTACTAACTTAAACGATAGGAACATGGCTTGTCTGCACCGGACGCAATTGACAAAAGATCGTAAAATAAAAATAAATGTTATGCAACAACGAGGTATATAATCCATAAAATGGGTCTAAACTAAGATAATACAATGGTTTTCGTAATATTTATATCTCCATTAACAAAGAAAATACTTAATTTGTAGCTCGCCTTCTCTGCCGCTTTGGACGCCATGTTTATTTACTGAAAATACACAATGCATTCTGGATGTCCCTTAGTCCCAAGGGTGGTGTCGGAAAATCTCAGTATTGAGGGAGATACAGCCTCAGTGTTACCCCTCAACCTTAACGTTCTGAGAATCGGGACAGCACTTACACTTCGCGGGAGTGCACATTTTGAGATTGAGGGTTAAGACAGGAATTGGAATTCACCCTAAGTCTCCCTCAGTGTATTAGGAAACACATCATAGCCTGAGGTCTTTACCGATACTCAGCCCCAGTTTTGAGTTTTTATTAACAAGGTGACTTAAGAAATAAAGAACAAAAATCTTGGAAACAAGTTCATTTCAATATTTTGTCTGAAATTAAATCAGATTTTGAGTAATTACAGTGAGCACATATGGGATGCTAGACAGAAATGTAGATCTAAATTGTGTGCTTTCTTGTAACTCCCACTCTGGAGACACACGTGACTTTTGCTAAACAGCAACAATACGCCTTCAAGACCGGGAAGAAAGGCTGTGAGTAAAATCTAGTATACAGTGTGGGAAAAACTTCTTTTTTGTGTATCTTGCTTGTATGCTCCTCATATGACAGTTTTCTACTTTTAGCGCAGTTAAGATATAAAATGTATTTCAGCAGCACCATTTGCATAACAGGACATCCAAAGCCCTTCAAGCCGCTTCAAGAACTTAAAATAATAATTTTGGGCTCTGGCCATGTCTTTCTTGGCGAAGTCAGTTGGTGACACAGCCGTAGCTGCCGTTATTTCTGCCCAAAAAGCACTTAACCTGCATCCTAGGGATTAAACAAGGCATCGACACAGCAGCGTCGACAGAATTGGTGCATTTCCTGATGGCCATGGTCTGCAGCTCAGGGTAAACTGTTGTGTCAGGTGGGACCTTGATGTCAAGACAGCTTGACCTTTCTTCACAGTGGAGGAGCCGTCATATTAGAAAGTTTTATTAAAGTGGACAGCCAAGGAGAAAAGAACACGGGGGTACTTAATGCTCAAACTGTGCTTTGGGAAGTCAAGGGAGGGGGTATGAACGGCGGTGGTGAATACTCTAAAAACCAGTCAGGGAATATTTAGGGTATGAGCCCGATGACAGGGCCATTGGGGACCCTATTGGAACACCAGTGACACAGCTAAACCCCCAAAAAATAATAAAATAAAAATAACAAGGCGTTTTACTTGCCTTAAATATGTAAAATCATGACCAACCAGGAGCAAAACGCACACACATGATCAGTGTCACAGCCTGAGTTTATGTGCATGTCTTTTTTTTCCATAAAAGTAAGGTGCCCCCTACTGGCAGCAGGAAGTCATAGCTTTTTGATGCATACAGTAGCGTTTTAGTTAGGAATAGCGACAGGTATCAAGCACCGATTCCTGTTAAGAATTGCTTAGAAATGGTTGAATCCATCTATATAAATATCGTTATCAACCACTTACCACGTGACAAACTGGTATCTGAATTATTAAAGAGGCTAAGAAATTGCAACATAACAAAGTGGCTAAAATGAATTTAAAGGAAGGGAAATCTCCTCACCTGTGTATGATTCGCTTGCTGCGCAAATATCCCAGAGCCAGAGCCAGTTCGCTGATGTAGAGTTTGACCGTGCTCTCCGAAAAGTGGACGTTCTGCTGGAGATGGTAACGCAGGTCTCCTCCCAGGAGCAAGTCCACCACCATAAACATGTCCTCCTCATCTTGGAAGGAATACCTGCAAGACGAGTTCAGAGATCAGAGTGATAACTCAAGAGAGAGAGACCTGGTAGGAACAAAGACACAAGGTGAAGCAGAGACAAAGATGACTCAGACCGGAGGGGAAATGGAAATTGGTAGATGCATATCAGGGGGATAAAGGAAGGCAGAAATCAGAAATGAGACGGAAAATAACATTGGTGACAGGAATAATATGAAATGAGAAAAGCTGTAGTCGGCAGAGAGGGAGTATTGAAGCTAATGTAAATATAGAGATATGAATGAGGGAGGAAAAATGAAGCAGAGATGAAAAGAAGGAATAAGCAGAAAGTGACAAGAAAGCCACAACTGAGAGTCACATATCTGCCCCAAAACTGTAAGAGAAGACTTCTCTGAATAGAAATAGCACAAAGGCCTTTGTAAAGAGACGGGGGAACCTTGCTGAAAGACTTCTGAGACAGCCAAAGGTTTTCCTTACTTTCTGTATTGCTGCAATGCTGAAGATACCACAAATCATCAGTATTAAAACACAACAACAAGTGCAAATAGAGTTCACATCTGCCCATGAACATAACAGCGCAGAAGCTCAGTTCACTGAAAATACTCGATGTTGTTTCAAACTCCTGTTGAGCTCAGCTGCGATACAAGTCTCTGAGGGCGGATGCAGCTCGACTCTTTGCGACTTAAAGAAAGACATATAGGCTGAGAAATGCCAGAGGCAAAGCTCGTTATCCTGTCTTCAAGGCAAACTCATACCTTACAATCTGCGACACGAGTAGCTGTTACTGAAGGGGGAGATAAGACAGGTGCCACAGGGCTCTGATTTGAGCTTTAGTTAACCCGAGAGATGTTGCCGTTCTATTTTTAGTGTTTATATCTGCAGGGAAGTTATTGAATTACCCTCTAGTGATGAGACACTCTGAAGCTAAGATAACCTTAACTAATACTCATTACACTCTAAATAATGCCATGACATGGTTCAGCTGAACACCAGCTTGCACCACTTTGTCCACAACTGCATGAACAAATAGTACAAAAGTACAAAAAAAAATTTTTATAACAAAGAAGCAACCTACCAAACCCAAGTTTCCTTACTTTTTCTACAAAGTTTTAGCTGATATGATCGAAACTAACATTTTGAACAGTCACAATTAAAAAACACTCAAATCAGACAACCTATCATCAAATTCTTACAATTATGTGAATACTCCTGTTTGCTATGATGAGATAGTTTTCTTGGATTCACACTGGGATGTTCTTGGTGCTAACACTCTGTGTGGTCATCCATCTACTCCTCCATCCATCAAACCTTGTCACGCACAGTAAGCTTGTAACAGTATGCCACCCACTTCATCACCAATTGAGAAGCTGCCGCACAAATCATCATTGATTTTACATGCCGAGCGTCCCACAAGAGCCACTTTTTCTCTTCCCCCTCCAAATGATGAGCTAATTAGTTTCTCTCCCACAAGAAACTTCATTAAAGAAGAAATAATATTTAAAAAGGTGCAGCGTGAACTGTTACCACGACTGCCAAGAGCAGTGCTCTGTGTGTGACAACAGCTTAAATGTTGTAAATGAGAACGAAACACTGCTCCACTCGAGCCCTCTGTCCTGATCTGAAATAAGCTACTATTTTGCTGAATACCAGTGCATCTTTTCAGCCCACTAAGGTTTCCACAGATACTTCCCTGTAAGGACTATAATCTTTGCTTAAATTCAACCTTCAGTGACCGAGGGCACTTTTCTGCCACGTTGGTGAACTCCCCTCCTCGGGGCCCTTCTCCAATAAACTAGAGGTGGTGCTTTTCCTGCAGTAGGTGGATGGATGGGCATTGATTGAGCTGACTCAAAACTGTCTGCTAAGGCTCAGATAATGCTGAGACCACTTAACATCTGATTGCCGATGGCTTCCGAGTGTGGAAAGACTATCTGTTTGATGCCTCTCCTAAAGACGCACACACATTTGCCAAAGTCACAAAGAGGTGCAGGATGATTTACATGCCCACAAAAACACACACACACACACACACACACTACAGTAGCTTTGCTTTCATCACAGTAGTAAAGACAGACTACACATGAACCAGTGAATACCATGCTGTATGATTTAGAAAAATACTCAAACTAGCAGAAAAGCAAAACAGCATCTTGACTTTGAATAAGTCACTCCGGTCCAAACACAGATGTACGCAGACAGCACATCAACAAACACATCTCTGCTTCTAAATTTCAGTATCGGGAGCAATAAAAGAAACAAGAGGAGGCCAGCTCTCCCCACTTAGAGTGTGTAACACAGTACAGCTGAATGGATGAGACCAGCTGCAATGCTATCAGTCATTCAGACAAGCTGCAACGACTAAGCCACGCCTGTAGACACTCCAAAGTTTTGGCAAAGTTTACATGTTTCTCGGTTTGTGTGGGCATAACACAAAGAGGGAGTTCTATTAGTTTTTGTTTAAGTTTGGTCTCGCTGGAAAAGTTTTAGAAAACGTTTCACAGTTTGGAGGATAAAACGGCAATATCTTTTGTTGTGGCTAGTTTAGCTAGATATAGGGCTGAAAGATTTATGGTTTTCTGATCGAAATCGTGATTTCAGACGTCGCAATCATGTGATCGCCATAACTGCAATTTTTTTGCTCCTGACTGACCCAGGATCTTTACTACAGCTGTTTCACACACAGGTGTTTAAGTGTAAAACTGTTGGGAAAAATCCCTTTTTTTCCCTTGGGATTGTTGAATTTCGTTTTTCTTATCACTTATTTAATTTTGTTTTTTTTTTAATTGTTTTGTATTTTATTTATCTGTTTTAACTTAAAACAGTTATTTTGCACTCAATTGTTTCTAAAAGTTAAGAGTCAAAGATGGCTTTTGTTGTTCTTCAGTTATTAAAACTAAAAATGCGATTAAAAAGTCCAGTTTAGAAACAGCGAGATTTGTATTTTAAGTTCAGACTCAGTGGAGGTGTTAGACTAAGGGATTTAAGAAAAGTCAAAAATTGGCTATTTATCTCAAAATCTTCTTTATTTTCAAAATTTTACCTTTTATCTATTAAAGTTGTCTTTATTTCTTATAGTTTCGACTTAAATCTTAGAAAAATTTCCGCTTTTTATATCAAATGTTGCCTTCATTTCAAAATTTTGATGCTTAATCTCAAAAATTTGACATTTTATCTTAGATATTTGCCTTTATCTTAACATTTTGACCCTGAATGTGAAAGTTTAGACTTTTTTCCACATAATGTTGGATTGATTACATAAAATTTGGATTTTTTTTTCTCAAAACATTGACTTTTTGTCTCAGAATTTTGTCTTTATTTCTCAAAATTTCCACTTTTCAGCTTAAAATATTGACCTTTACCTAAAAGTTGAAAAAAACTTTTACCTTCATTTTCATCCTTGCATTACAATAAAATTTTAAATTGAATTGAGATCGCAATGTCTGCCAGAAAAATCACAATTAGATCTTGTTTTAAAATTGTTCAGCCCTAGCTAGATATGCACTTATTGAATGAATTTACAAACATTAACGTAGGACCAATATTCCTGATAATCATTTTATGCAAACTATGACATGCATCATCAAATGAAGCTGTTACCACATGAGAAGGTGATGTTTCATAGGTTAGTTTCACAACTCCCAACCACACTCAACCAATCACAGCTTGTTTGCAGCAACAAGGTGGTGTATTTCGCTGCTGATTACTAAAGAACAAAAAAAGAGGTAGAAATGTTTTATTCCTGATTAAAAGAGTGAGTCTATTCCTTTTGGTGGTTTCAGTGTTTGCACAGCTATAGCACATAATATTCTGCAGGTCTTGCCAAAATTGCTACAAAACTGCTGTGAGTCAGGGAGTTAAAAGCAACTTCAACAACACCATGAGGCTCTACTACCTGAATGTAAACAAGCACCGATGACAGAATGTGTCTCGTAGTGTGTCAGTACCATAGACTGTATATAGAATGGACAGCGTGCTTCCGCCTGTCACCGTTCTACGTTTTTGAAGCCAAAAAACCCCGTTTCTCTAGCCGCCATTGTGCAGCCAGAGTCTGCACAGTAGAGAATTTCCTGTGGAGCAGAGTAAAAAAGAGAAATAAAAATATTTATTTCTTCTTATTCAGAAGGTTTAGTCTCCTTTTGGCTCTTTCCCGAAGTTTCTTATATCCCCGATAAAAACTACTCACGAACGGCAGCTGTCAACTATCGTAAAACAAAACTTATAACACGGTTTTTAACGTCCAATAACTAATGAGAAACCAACTTCTCAGGGCAAAAAACACCTGAACACCATGCAGCCAAATCGTCATACTACCTTAGCATAAGGATGAGAGAAATGTTTCTACGAGGTATTGTAATTTTTTAAAGTCTTCCCGGCTCATATCTGGAATACATGGGGAGGCGGGGCTTATGACCTATACTGCAGCCAGACACCAGGGGGCGGGGCTTATGACCTATACTGCAGCCAGACACCAGGGGGCGGGGCATCTGCTGGAGGCTTCAGTTTGAGCCGAACGTCGTTACATCCACTCATTATACAGTCTATGGTCAGTACTTTAATGTTGAAAAAGGAAATGCAGTTTTATGCAAGCTTTGTATCTGATTAAACTGATGTACAAACACAAAACTGGAGCAATTAGTAACCAGAACAGGCTTGTTTACACTGACCTACAAAGAGGACAAAAGCTGGTGGTGTGAGCAACACTCAGCAAACTAATTACATGATGATCCCATGTTTACCCAAGATAAATTTGCTTATTTCTGACAATATTCTGCCCTTCAGCAGAGATATTAATTTCCCTTTAACTGACTAAGAAACTTGTTGCCTCAGAACATCCTGAGGATCTACCAATTACCAACTTAAAAACTAGGAGGAAAGTTTCCATCTATGAAGTTTTTCAGCTTTAAAGTTTGAGCAGCAAAATGCATGCACAGCAGTATTTTTCTCAAATTATTCAAAGAGGCAGATACCTAGTCTAAAGCTTTATGTTAGAAATCCCCTCAAACTCAATAAGCAAGAACAGTAACTCCAGCCCTCTAATGAGGAGATAAAATTACTTGAAAGCAACTTATTCTTGAGAGAGGGATTCCCACGCATCGCCTCCAAATACTTGGATCAGAAAAATATCAAAGTTCCAGCTGCTTCCAGTAGATGTGAGGGGGAGATACCCAAGGCGACAGAGTGGATCAATGTGTGTGTTTGTGTGTGTGTGTGTGTGCTGGAAAATGATACGACACTGGCACTAAGAAGGAAAGCAGTGATCAAACTGTCTCCATAAGACATCACATTCTCTTCAAAATGAAAGCACAGCTGCTCTTTGATACAAGGTTTGTAGTTTTTGATTCCAACTCTGGGTTTCCAAAAGGGACTTTGTTTTAATTTGAAGCTTCCGTTTCTGGATAAATTGCAAACTGCTGTCTATAAAATGTGCGTTAGACCCCCAGCCAGGGTGTGAGGGGACTTCAGATTTGATGGCTCCTAACCAGGCTGCTGAATGCTGGAAATAAGACAAGAAAACAACCTTCTCAGAGGTTTTAAAGATAGCAGCTTTTGCTTTCTCTTTGGACTCTATTTAACTGACTATTAATCATTTGATTAACTTCCTTTACTCTCTCTGTCACACACCTACACACACGCAGAGTGTAAATACCTCTAACCAACCTCTGGCAGAGTTAAAGTGATAAATAATCAAAGAGGTTGCTGTCACAAGCGTGTAGGAGATGCAAGCTGAACTTCAATTGCTCTTTTTCTCGGTGAGCCAACACTAGCTTCATCCACAAAAACAAATGTTTATTTATTTGTGTCATTACTAAAGCAAGGTTGATTAATGATTTTGTACAGACATAAAAATAACACTAGATCTTCAACTTTGATTTAATCCTGTCTCATTAAAAATTTGTCAAGAATCAATCATTACAAATTTTGGTTGGTTAACTTTTGGATTTTTAGGTTGAACTGCTGCATAATTTGGTTTAACAGTCCATATTTCATAAACTTTTATTTCATCTGGAAGAGAGCTGAGCCCTGAACACCAGTGCAGCCAAGTATTTTACCCATGAGACTGTGCTCCAAGACTCACTGCACAATGCTGATGCATGCTAATATACATAACTTTGTAAGTTAACAGTCTTAAAGCAGCTTTCCCCCCTCATCGGGTCATAAACACGAATTGAAAGCCCTCGGTTGAGTCAGCCATAAGCTTAGTCACCTGAAGCTTGGTTTATGCAGTTTTTCTAATTTTTTTTCCCACAGTTTTGAGCTATGAAGTTTGCACGTGTTTTTATAGATCAGTTTGTAGAGTTGTTTAGTGTCCAGAAAGTGAGAAGATTATGTTTAGTGTTTCTTACAGCACAGTGCTCGGAGATGTATTTGTAATTTGCAACATTAGTGAATCCTGGTTATGTCCTACCAGTGTTCATCTACCAACTCCAACCTGTCATCTTTTTGGGCTTTTTTTTGTTTTGTTTATGATTTATTTATTACGTTTTCAAGTACATTTTTCAACACATATTAACACAATGGTTACACGTTCAAAAGATCAATTGCATAGTGTCCGAATTTAAAATATGTTAAGCGGTATCCCACCTCAAATAGACAATAGCAAAACTATAAGGGTTCAAAGAGGATATTATTATGCAACCAGATCTAAAAGAAATATTAAAAAAAATAAAACAAAACAAGACAAAACAAAAACAAAAAAAAAACAAACAAAAAAAAAAACATACGCACACACACACACAAAAGGTGGTATATACATGAAAATAGTAGTAATTGCCACACTATACATTCCACATGTCATTAATAAAAGAGATAGCACTCAACAGACATGTGCCGAGAGGGTTGTTCAGTCAACAGGGTCAATATCAATATCCAGTTGGAGGGATCTAACATGCTCTATGAATGGTTACCATATTTTGTTAAATTTTATATGTAGACCTCGCAGTGAGTACCTAATTTTTTCCAGTTTCATAAAGGTTAAGACACCCTTAATCTATTTGGAGTGAGAGGGTGGGTGGGGGCTTTTCCACTGCATTAAAATAGCACGCCTTTCTATCAACGAGAGGAAGGCTATAAAATCAACAAAGTGGACAGGCATTGTCTGATTGGAGGGCTCTTTTTTGGCTTTAAAATTATGTCAAGTGGGATTTTATTTTATCTAATCCCCAAAATGTTCAGGTTTTTGTCAGCTTGTTCTTCAGACCATTGGTATGTATGATAAGATGCTGCACTGAGCTACTGGCGTTATTCAGATGCACCAACCTCAGAGTCAAAACTATGAGATGAAAATTTTGGGATATAGAGTTCATTAATTAGATAAGAAGTTAAAATTTGGGTCATGATTTTGAGATAAATGACAAAAAAATTAGATTATACAGTCAAAAATTTTTTATGAAAAGTCCAAACTTGCAGGTAAAAAGTTAATTAATTGGACAAGAAGTCAAAAATGTTCAGATTAAAAGTCAAAGTATTGAGATTATAAAGTAAAATTATGGAAAACAAATCAACATTTTGAGATAAAGTCAAAATTATAAGAAAAAGGTCAACATTTTGAGATTAAAAATTGAGAACTCTGAGAAAAAAGCCCAAATTTTAGGACAAAAAATGAAAAATTTTGACTTTTTTTCTCAGCTGTTCTACTGCAAAATAAACCCAAGAAAGAAGATCTAGCTCCACAATGCTCAACTTTGCCCATTGGTTTAGTGTCATCAAAGAGACTTTTGGTCTTCGTACCGTGAATGGATTTTTTTTTTTTTATCCTGGGATAATCCAACCTCTCAACAGATACTGGGAAATATCAACTAACAAACAATCAACACCCAGATTTAAAACACATGGCAACTGTTGTTCTGGGGCGAATGACACAATCAGAGTGTAAATTGATTCACTTGGTTACAGCTGCTCAACTGTGATGATGGCACTGATTCCTTAAATATTCTCAGGAAGTTTTTAAACTCTAAGGCACAGATTCAACATCGAGAAGTTCATTCAAATCATATTCGTCATAGAGATACTCTTTATGTTGTTGCATTAATGATAACCAGAGTGACTTTGGTGACCCCTCGCTAAGCTGATCAACATAACAAGGACCATTTCTAATTCAGCTTGACAGCAGTGGAAGCAGGCCAAAAGAGGCTTCATTCACATTGAGACACCTTTAAAGAACTGCAAAGCCATGTTTAAAAGGGAGAGAGAGAGAGAGAGGAAGCACTTGTTTGAGGAAGAAGTGTGGTCTAATTGTCATAGGAGACCAATTTACGCCCTGTTTATCGCTGAAATAGCATAAAATAAAAGCGCACTTAGCAGCAGGTCAGTTGGCCCCAGAGGAGGGAGAAGGTTGATTTGCAGCTATAATATTGAACATACAGAATGTATAGCACTTACAGATATAATTAAAGGTTTTAATAAGCATATATGTGTATAGTCAAAAGGGGAGAAGGGGAAAAGATACTTGATGGTTTGTATTCTGTACGTGAGTGTCTGTATCTGCACAGATCTGAAAAAGTTGCTTAAGACTGATGCTCTTTAATGCACCAACAAAGTAAATATAACAACAGCCAATTAAAAGAGTGTCTACATCCTAATAAAAGATGAGGTAACTCTATTATGCTGCCTGAGGCCTGGATACATGTGTGTCTTTGTACAACACAGTAACCAGTGCTGTGCTGTATTTTCCCTCATTGTGTGGGTAACAATACCAGACCGTCATTACTCTGGTTGTTGGCTTTGTTCCTAAGCATTCGTGTGACAGACTGCAGCGGGTCACTCCGTCTTGTTTGCTCATCAGACAGAACAACTTCCCCAGACAATGGGCTTTTACCACCTCGCCTTTTCTCCCAGTCGCAAAGACTTGTGGGACAGAAAACACGCCAACAGCAGCCAAGCATGAGAGCTGGTTTTCTCCTCCATTAGACTAGCTTGGTGGAAGGCTCACACGTGTGGGTATTGATTTGATTGTTACTTGTGCTCACTGTCCTCCTCATGACCCAACCCTTTGTCCAGTAGTAATGGAAGAAAGATGAAAAATTTCGGAGCAAGCTGGTAAGAAGGTGATCAGGTGCACCATAGATTGCGTCCGTCAAATGAACAAAACAGCACGAGCAATCCATTCAGCTTGTCTGCCTTCATTAATATACAGAACATATGCAAATTATTAGAACCCACAAAACACTGGGAGGAGATGCAAATATGATCATTCAGCACCTGCAATATGATTTATCAAACCTGAAACGGGGAGACAGGTGCAAACAAGCACAGGGTTATGCACAAATGGCTGTGGTCACTGTGGTGAGAAGGAGGCATTTTCTTGCATCTGGATCATTCCAGCACATCAGCACAGTTAGTGCCAGCGTCTCCTGGATCACTTTTCTAGTGTGCTGTATGCTTGAATTCTATGTAACATGGGATGGGCAAGTATATCTAGAGTTCAAAGTTTCCTTGCTGTCATGTTTATACTAACCTTGTTGTTGTGCATCCTGCAAAAAGTCTTCTTGGACAAAGAAAAGTAGTTTTTCATTTGTAGCAGTTAGTACTGGTGCTCATGGGAAATGGGGAATTTTATTCAATGCCTAAAATCCTGCTCACTTAAAAACATAATTAGTGTGCAGAAAGACCACTCTCTGCAACACCTTCGCCACCACTCTGCGTCACTGTCACTTTCTGTGCTTTCTACACACTTAACATAGTTGAGTTTTGGGGATGAGCCATAAATAGACAATAAGACAATGAATTGAATAGACAATGAGTTCAATGACCAATCAAGAAGGAGTGCCAAAACTCAATTAAGTCAAATGAGTAGAAGGCACAGAAATGACAGAAAGCATGTATACACAAACCACTCGTGCGCTAATAGTGGTCTTACTGCACACGGACAAATTGCACTGAAACTGTCATAGTATTCTCTTGAAACACATTTTTTAAGCCATTCATATTCACTTAAGTAGCTTTACGATGTAGCTCAGAATCTCCCCCCAAAAAAATCTCATGGCAAACTCTCATATCATTTGCTCAGTACAGTATTTTACCTTTGCACAAAAAGCATAATTGAAAAATATAGAAACTACTTTAGAGAGGCAGCAGCAGTAAGTCAATGACGCTCTTCATTTGTGTATCTGCCACGTACTGATTAAGACAGACAGCCACAGAAAGAATAAGTTCTCAAGCATCCATTAGCAGCTGTTGCTCGATGCCTCGTACAGGATTCAGGATAGAGAGCAGAGAACAGCAGTCAGAGTGCAGATTAACACCTGTACATTATGTTGAAATAGTGCAGACTGTTCATTAGCCTTACTGGCACCTGGTGTCTCTCTAACTCTCTTATCCTCTCCTGTCTTCCTCTATCTGCTCCCTCTTCCTCTCTCTCTCTTTCCTTGTCTCAGATTCAGTTTTTAATTCAGCTTCTGCATCTGCTCCACCTCACATGCTTTTCAATGTGACCTCTCAGTGGCCTCAAGGCAGCTGGTCTGATGGGAGAGCGTCCTGCGTGGAGCTTTTAGAGGCACAGACACCCCAGGCCACTTCAGTAATGGAAGTCTCCAGACACCACAGGAGCTCTGAAGCTAATGGTAACACGTCCTTATGAAAAAAAAAAAAGACCACACTTCCTTTCTATTTCAAAGGAAGCAGCTGTGACAAGCAACATCACATTGTTATTTCACACAACGGACAAACTGATGCAGCTTCAAAATTACAATCAGTTAATCTTCTAAGGAAATGTTTGAGACACGGTTCATTCCCGTTTTAGCAGATAATGACTTTTAAAACAAGCTGGTCTGGTTTTCATCCTATAAAACTCAGCAAAAACTTTTTTATTACATCAAAGCTCGAGCCAAAAAAGTGTTCCTTTCTTTGAAGTAATGGCAGTTTTGGCAGAAATCCTAAATGAGCCCTTCCCCTGAATATCGCTTTTACCTGTTTCTAAATGTTATTCAATTAGACCCCTTTAAGTCTCCTGCCAGGAACTTGTGTTTGTTATGATTTTGGTGCCTCTGTGGACAAAAAAATTAACCTTTTATTCTGTTCTGGGAAAAAGAAAGAGAACTCATACCACTTTTTATATAGTCTACTGTATCACTCATTGAGAAGCTTTGCTAAAAAAATATCAAAGAAAGCTGTTTTTTTATGGAAGCCCTTAGCTCATTGGCTGCCAACTGTTTAAGAGCGTTTTGACTGATCTTTCAAGATCAGGAATCCAATTCTTAAATGGATAATCGGGACATTGTTATTCAGTGCAAAGTGTTTGATGTGACAGTGATGAAATGTTCATACCACCCTGATCACACAACCACATTCTCCGACCGAAGCCCCTTCTTTAACGGGACGCAGCCTGCCACCCCTTCACGCTGTGACACGATGGATCGATGCAGACAGCCCTTCGACCTTCCTCCCACCTCGTCTCCAAACACCTCCTTTGACTGACATCTCCCATCAGTCTGTGTTAAATGTTGCCTGAACACACATGGAAGAGCTATCATGCAGCAAAACACACACTCACCACGCCCAAAAAACTGAAGATACTGTGAAGTCTTAAAATCTTTCTTTTGCTTTAATTGAACCTCCCCCTTCTACCAAAGCTGAAACTTCTACTGAGGTTACATTTAATATTCGATCAGCATGTTTTCTTATTCACTGCCACCTCTGATTCTGTGGTCTTCCATTACTGCAGGTCACCTTGACACTGGGCCAAATACTTGACATGCTGACATGCTGCTATGCTGTGTTCCTTAAGCCTGAGGTGTAAGAAATAAAAGAAGGATGCAGTGTGCAGATTTTGCAGGAACACCATTTGTACTGTTTGTACCTTTAGTACAAGCAGGTCTTATGAATACATCCTTTTTTTGATGGAGTCTTGAATGAAACTCTTCTTGGCCATTCTTTCGAATGTACTTTATACGCTCGAAGAGAGCAACATATAGAGATCATAGCTGTCAAAGTAAAGCTTTTATATTGCACTGCTTGGAGGAATTCTTGTCTTTTGCTTTGTTATAATGTCATATCTGCTTGGTTTTCTTTAGAAAGACACACGACTGGAGAAAAACAGTGACTGATGTCTTATTCTGTATAGAAATGACATGCATTAGCAAGATTACAAAAGAAATGTACAGAATAAAGACTCACCCTGAAGCCATTTAAGCATTTACCCTCATATATGTACAACTTTTGTTACTGCTTTGAAAGTTATGCACTTCTTCTTTTACAAAACCATGTTACATCATCTTGAAGTATCTTATAGAATGTGTTTAAAGTAGATTCACTTGTGACATTTTGGCAAAGTTGGTGGTAAACAACATGATTGTGTGAAATCCAAGTTTGTCAAAGAAAACCAATTTGACACTAATCATTTGGTTGGAAATTGGAATCAGCATGACATCCTTTGAGCAACTTTGTATTCTAGTCTTGAGCATTTGCTGTTTCTAATCTCAGCAAATGGGTAAAGATCTCGTTTGTTTTTCCTTGCAATTTTCAGAGGCAGCTCAACAAGCACAACCTAAGTTAAAATGACCGGACAAACGAGTGCAGAGTTGGAGTTTAGCAGTTTCTGATACACAAATGTTGTTTAAATAAGCTAAAAAAGATGAAAACAGCAGCATTTGATGCTAACTGGCATCGCTCCGTCTCTCTGCTTGGTTTTTTCAGAAAGGCCAGAGAGAAATTTACTCTGTGTCAAAGCAGTACAGTGCCAACAAGGGCTCCCCTTACACAGAGGGACTTGGTGCAGCAGAGGCACAAATGGGCTACCCCAGTGGGGCTGGCACTTCAGTACACTTACTCTACCACACACATACACACACACGCGCGCGCTGGGCTGCACGAAAAATGACATTGTGATCATTTTTTTAAGTTCAGTGCTTCACTCAGTTCAGCTGAATTCTCCCTGACTCTCCTTGAAATGTTAACAGACACTCACCTATTTGCCTTTGTGAAAACTATTTGCGATTACAAAGAGTCTTAGTCATGTTAATATCCTATTATTAATAATTGATAATGACCTGTAATATTTCCTGCAAATGATTCCTCTCATATCAGGTCAGACTTTTTAATAATTCTCTCCTGCACAGAGGTCTCATCATTTAAGTTTCCCTCCACAACCAAATAATATTTACAGAGATATTTTGAGCCAGAGAGACAGACAGTGGGAGCACCACAAACAGACTGAGCAGACACACAGTGGCTCACTGAGTTTGTCCACCTACTGCATTTTGCCTTTTTGTTTAGGTGTAAATAATGTTTTTCCAGAGCCATCAATCCATGAAAAGTAATGTTTGGAGACATTTCTAGAACAAGGACAATACATTTGAAAAGAGAAAAAGGGCAATCTTTGCAGGAATCGAAGCAAACTTCAATCAACGGTTTACTTAGTTTTATGACAGCTCATGAAATCATACAGCATGGGAAGGAGTACGTGAAATAAACAATAAAATAGGCAATCAGAAGATAAAAACTTGGTGCTAAAAAACAAACGGTGAGCCTGTTCTGACTGGAGACAAAGCTGAGCAAAGCACAGATCTGGAAGCAACTGCCTTTTACGGTATACACGGTAGAAACGGTATAAATTTGGCCACGGTAGAGATTTGTGTTCTACCATCATACCGTGACGTCGTGACGTCATCAAATTTGCCTCTGTGTGGAAATGGCTGCAAGCACAATAACGGCGGCGGAGGAGGAACGGGTAAAAAAAAACGGTGCTACTTCCGTGATTTGGACATGGTTCAGGTCCAAAAAGTTGGATGTGGAGCAGAAAAATGTCATCTGCAAGATTAGGGCCCTATGATTTCCGCGTTAACGGAATCGCGGAATTGGCCAATGAAACCGGAATCTACTGCTAAATGCGGAATTTCGCGGAAATTAACATGTGACCATGCAGAAATAAATCTCTGCCTGAAGGCTGTAAACCAAGGGGAAACACTGAAACGTTTGCATGTTCTTTCATTCAACAAACTCTGTGATATATTTTTTACTTCACATTACGCGATTATTTCTGCCTTTCTGCAGAACTCTCTCTTCCGTGTCCACTTCGAAGCACTCACGTGCACACGTGAGTTTTTTAAAATCAACTTAGCTTTGATAAGAGACTACAAAACCCATTCAGAAACACTTCCATTATAAATTTTGCACCACAACATTTATACCGTGATATATACAGTTACTGTGAAAGGATTCAATTTATACCGTGATACGAATTTTGGGTCATACCGCCCAGCCCTACGTGAAAGCGCAAAATAAAACACCTTTTGTGACATTGACTATCAGCACCGTCAGCTGTCGGATTATCCAAATTACATTCAAAGTGAGATGCAGTTCCATAAGTGTCCACAAGAGGCTTTCACAAAAACCCCAAAAATCACATAGAACAGATGATGAAAAATACGAACTCTGTATGGAGTGGACTGAAATCTGGGACTGGAATAATCTTTGCACACATATTGAAAAATATAAGAATTGAAAATTGAATCAAATTGTAGTTGTTCTATTTGTTTTGCAGTTGACTAAAATTCCATTTACTGCTAAGTGGTATTTGCCTTATAGTTTTGTATGGTTAGACTGAGCTATTTACTTTCTTTGCTATAATTATAACTTATCAGACATGGCTCTAACTGGCATCTCACTTTCTGTAAACGCACTGAACATGCTACAGTACCAACAAGACTTGGTATCATTGTAACGTTTCCTTTTTATAACGACAGCACAGAGGGTTCATTTCTGTTTCAGGTGCATTCATGCTAAGAGGAGTCTGGCTGATTTGACTGTTTCATGGGTGTATTGTTGCTGTTTGTCAGGGGACAAGGAGACCTCTTCATCCCAGCTCTCTGCAGCTTTTTGGAGCAGCCAGATGTTACTCAGAGCTTATTCCCCATGTGAGGACCATCATCTTTGGGCTTTGTAACACGTCTGCAGAATCCAATGGATGACGTCAGTGAGACTATTTTTTTGGTCGAGACAAAAAGAGGATGAAGACAAACAGGGACAGAAGGAAGAATCGAGCCCTGCTTTTG